>KK120341.1:104134-128569 GCA_000611955.2 Stegodyphus mimosarum
AGTGAAAAGATCCTTTTATTCACCACAAGAAGTAATTTACAGACGGCACTCTTGGTGCTTACAAAATTAGCCAGTACTTTTGGCTACATCTCAAAATAGAAATATAAATTTAAAATTAGGCTAAATAATGAGCCGAAGTTGCACAGAAATAATTAACGCGAGTTGGCTCTTAGCGTATACCGATACTGAAGCTTACCGGCCTTTCTGAAACATGAAATTTTAAAATTCTGTAAAAAAGATCTCCTTTTTGAGAGATGCACAGAAATTCTCATTATTTAAACTTTTAGCACCAGAAATAGCTCTTTAACTGATGCTTAACGTTTTAACTGCCTGCAGTTGCAAACATTTCGCTCGTCAATTTATTAGGACTTTTGAATATGATCTCCAGCTTTAAAATTAAAAATATGGGTCAACTTGTGTCGTAGAAATGCCACCTTTTTCTGCAGTTTAATTTTGTTACGAATATAAAATGTTCTTAAATATGAATGTGAAGAACGCCGAAACGCATAAAAATGTCGCAATTTTTTAGTCCAAAGGGATTTAGTCCCGAAGGACTATTACTTTCGTTTTGCGATTTTGCGTCGATTCACTCTGAATACCCGATTCACTTTTCAAATTGTTGCCACTAAATGTTATCGCTCTGCATTAAAGTTTAAAAAATGAAAAATCTGCATAAATGTATGCATGTTTCTCGCATTGTGATAAAACCTAGAGCCATCGAATTTTGAATGACGTAATCCTACTGCGAATATGGGCATCTGGAAGCCCTAATTTTGAATTTGAAATTTGCTTTATTATCGATTTTATGTTTTGCAACATTTCAACGAATTTCTGATTAACAAACTAAATGATTTCAAAGCGAGCAATGGCAACACTGTACGGAAAAAAAACATTTTTATCTCCAGCGCACGAGACTTACGGAAATTCTAAAGATATGTTCATTTTAAAATGATTTTGCGATATTGATTTTGAACTGAATTTTATGGTTTGAGTACGTAGTACATGATATTTAATAAAAAAAAGGTAGCACACGAAACGTTAAAAAAAACCGCCTTTGGAAGTAATTTAAAATCTGAAATCTTTCAGATTTTTTACGATATTTTTTTTATAAATTTTAAAATGCCGAAATAGGAGTATTTGCGATATTTAAAACATTTTTTATATGAACGTATATGCCTAAGCCAATGGTTGTGAAAATTAAGACCGTGTAAGATTAAATGTTTGGTACTTTGACTACGATAAGGGAGCTATGTACCTGAAGCGGAAGCCTTTGTGGATAATAAACCAGTTCGATTCACATTACACATGGGCAAACACACAAAAACCAATGTTCTTTAACTGGTGGATTAGTATTCTTTAACTAGTAGGGGCGCTAGTAGGGTCTGCTGCATAAGGACTGTCGTAGACACGGTTTGTACTAGGTAAAGGTAGCGATATTTATCATTGACGAATACACTATGCAGAAAGCAGTGCGGTGTCTGCCATTATGCAAATTAAATTATTAAACAGGAACATATAATAGAGAACTCCATTTAATTCAATTAGGAATCAAACTCAGATAAAATTATCTGAGTAAAGTTTTGTCTGTAGGATTGACGATGTTTCGTCTTTTGAAGGTCTTCGGATCACATTACCTGGATATTAACGTGAACTTAGAGCAATTGGATGATTTAGTTTAATTCAAACAGCGGATGAGGTCAAACTGGAAGAGAGACATACTTATGTAAAACTTAAAATTAGCAAATTAGTAAACTTAAGTTATCTTAGATTTTTCAAATCTAACTCTATTATGATTTCGAGGGTGTTCTGGCTTAGGTGCCACTTCTTCAGAAGCAAAGCGTTTCCGCAAAGTACGTTATAAACATTTTTTCATGGAATGCATTGGGCGAAAGAAAGCAAAAATTAACATTACCAACTGCTAAGATCGAATTGAGATTTACGGTCAACGTACAGCGATCGATACTGCAAGGCGACGAATTATGAAATTCCTCGAAATTGCTGCCTGAGTTAAACATCAAATTGAAAGTAAACGCAGCAGTGATGAACTTAAAATCAGGCTGCAAAGCAAGATTTTGAATAAAACTTTATGGATTTGGAGGGCATTCCGACATAAAACCCTTTGTTTCAGACATGCTAAACTTTATTGTAGTATCGCTTTTGTAAACTTGTAGAGTCATTAGGTTACTTAGAAGCAGGAGGGATGAAAAATGAGCAACGCCTTCACCGGGAATTGAACCATGGAACTCTCGGTTACGCGTCGAGTGTGCTGACCACTACACCATGAAGGCATACGAAGAAGGCGGGAGAAATACCTTATACACTGATTGTGCATTCTTTCCTTCTGGAAAGATAATGGTATTCCTTTTTACTTTATTCAAATATTGATTTCCGTATAAAATGGTTGTCGCTTCTATCACAATTGCAAAAATGGTTTTGGACCTGATGAAGACGGACTTGTGTCGGAAAGTATTTCAAGTCAATAGAATTTTACTCAAATGCTTAACGGTATTTTCATATAACGGAATGTTTATATACACGTAAAGATAGATCGTAAAATGAACATTCGAAACATTTAGTTTCGTCAGTTATTTCAATCAGAATTTTAATTCAAAATTAATATTAATTGCAAGATTTAATTTAATCTTGTTTCGACTGGTAAATTAAAAGCTGATAAATTAAAAAATGTATAGTACGTTGGGCTTTCAAAAAAAATCATAGCAAAAAAAAAGACTTATTAAAAGAGAGTTGTAAGCATTTGAGGATGATATTTATATGTGGGAATAGTTGCCAGAATTTTTATGATACTCCAAAATATTTTGTCGCTTTAAAACTAAGAGTAGAGGCAGTGCAGCAAACATAAAGAATACTAAAACTGGAATCAGCAAAAAACTGCTTTTGAATGACCATAAAAATTGCAAGAATACACGCTATGCTTTTACCATTTTGAAAAGAAATGAATAGTGCGAGTTAGAAAAAGAAGACCACTCCATCACCGCGATGACTGTCGAGTATCTTCTACAATAGCAAGAAAGAACTTGAATACAGTGTGACAGCCCTACTGCCTTTACGTGATGGGAAATCGCAATTGAAAAAGACGCGGTTTTCGCCACTGAAAATTGCAGTTGTGGCGAAAGTGACGGATGTCTAGCAAGGTCTCCAGAGTGCTGTTCGATTACACCTAAGGTCTGGGCGCCTCACGATAATGGCATTAAGCTTATCTTGGGAAGGGCGTATGTGCAAAATCCTCTGCGATGATATCCGCTGGGCACATCTGGGGCACAGAAAGACTGTCCTGGCGGTTTGTGTATGGGGTTTAGGACTTTTACTTTATTCCCTTCGTTCCTGGGGGATAAAGTGTAGAAAATAAGGGCACTGGAGAATGCATCACTTCTTTGAATGGTAAATGTGAAAATAGATAGAAAAAGTGGCTTCTGGCGAGTTTTGTAAATGTAATGAGCATCAGGTGGGAAGTCACTTGTTATTTATTTCGATCACGTCATCAGCTGGGTGAGAGAAACGTTATGTGTGTGTGGGAAGGATAACAAAGAGATGAGAAAATACGAAATAGTATTCAGCTGTTTTTCTGTTTAGACATACAGCTAAGAGATTACAGGTTTTGTGGGGATGTGGCCTAGCATCGGAAAATCGTCAGCATGATTAATCTTTATTGATTGCTCAATATTTCGCTTTAAAATATCAGAGATTAGTGCGATATTAGCCCTATGGTAAAACAATGCTTTGTTTCGTAAAATGCATCCGAAAACCACCACTCATATATAGGCTGGCTAATTACTGAAAGAATATTATTGTGATCTGTCACATATTCCTTAACGTTTTACATTAAAAGAGAGGACATGTACTTAATTTAGGACAAAAATATATACACTCTGAAAGTTTTGAGATACGCATAGGTTTAAAAAGCTATACTTACGAAATTTTAGGAATGTTCAAAGTGGTCTTTAATGTATTCCTGTAGGCGAATTTTCCAAAGATTAAAAGCCTCGAGCCATTCATTTCTTGGAATCAATGTAAAATGCATTTATAACCTCATCAATTTCATCTTCGGTATCATAACGACGCCCACGTAAGTTTTGTTTTTGTCACACATAGCTAAATCGGGTGAACAGGATGGATGTTCTATCACTTAGACGTGTTTGTGTTCAAGAAACTCAAACGTGAATCTTGCTGAATGAGAAGATACATTGCTATGGTGGAGCTTGAGTCCCCTAATATTCACTTCTTGAAGAATTTCTGAAAGACACTTAGTGGCGTTAGACTGTCTTCTGTCCTTCCAGCTTGATGTCTTTGAGCAGTCCTGTGCTTCTGAAGAAAACGGCATTCATTACTTTTCATGTCACTGTCTTTTCACATTCGTTTCACCGTTGTGGGCATGGGAGCATCATTAATGACTCCTACTTTACTTTCTTGACATGTTGGAACAAAAATTGGTATGTACGTTTCATCACCAGTTACAATTTTACAAATAATGCGGTAGCCATCATGTTTAAGTAATTTAAGGGTTTCTTTACTGATTCTGACATGATCATCTTCTTAGTTCTCAGTTGAATTCTTTCTGTAACATTTGGTAGGTGCAGCGATTATCATCGATTAACATTTTCCGCATGGCAGACAAATTATCCGGAATTACAGCTCATAACGGCTTTCCTGCGTGTTCTTCATCTTGAAGAGAGTTGCGATCTCTGTGAAATTCTGTAAACTATCTGAATACAGCAGCCCAAGATGAAGCTTCATTGCCAAATGCTAACTGTAGACATTGAACGCATTATTCTTGTCTTAATCACACTTTAAAATTATAGAAAATCATAGCTCGATTATGTTCTCGCGTCACCTACATTTTTTCTTCTACATAAAACTTATTCTACCTTTAAGTACTTGCAATTGGCCAACAAAAAATAGTCTGCTAGGCTTGCAAAGTCATTAGATTATTTATTTGGAAGCAGGAGACATGAAAAATGAGCAACGCATTCGCCGAGAATCGAACCACGGACATCTCGGTTACGCGTCGAGCGTGCTGATCACTACACGAAATAAATACTTACATCTTTACAGGAGGTTTTTACCTTATATACTCCCCCTTTTAAAGGGCGACTGGGGTTCTGAGCACCTAGTCACCAAATTTTTATAAATACTTACATCTTTACAGGAGGTTTTTACCTTATATACTCCCCCTTTTAAAGGGCGACTGGGGTTCTGAGCACCTAGTCACCAAATTTTTATAAATACTTACATCTTTACAGGAGGTTTTTAAGTCCGTATGTTATTTAACTGATACGGAATATTTATCTTATTTTTTTCCTGTTATTTATTAGATAGTTTTCTTTTTTAAAATATTTTTTAGTATTTAAAAAATTAAAATTTTTAATATTAAGTGGTCTTTTTTTAAATGAGTTAGACTATTATTCGAAACTTTTAGATTGCAGAATTTTTCTCTTACTCGGAATGGAGAGTCATAATGTGATAGTAAATGCGAGACATTTGCATTGATTTAATGTTATTAAGTCAATTAGTAAAGTGGAAAATTATTTCTTCGTGAGAACTTTTATAAAGATTGCCTCTGTACGCCTGTTTATCAACATAATAAGCATCAACAGGTAAATAACAGCAATAATTAAAAATACGAAATTAAAAAAATGAAACAAAATCTGAAAGCTTTCAGATTTTATATTACGCCCAAGTAGGTTTTTTTTTCATTTACACACACACACACACGTTTCGAGAACATTTGGAGTAATGTTTCTTTGGGCTAAAATATGTAAAAAACAGCATATCTTTATAGTGTCCGATAGACAGTCTCGCGCGCTGGAGATAAAAATGTGTTTTTTTTTTCCTTACAGTGTTGCCATTGGTCGCTTTGAAGTCAGTCTGTTAATCAAAAAGCACGTAAAGTTTTACAAATAGGAAATAGACAATAAGACAAATACCAAATTAGGGTTGCCAGGTACCAATATTCGGGTGGAGAACGACGTTATTCAAAATTAGATGGCACTAAGTACCGTTGTTTTTTCACAGTGCAAGAAACATACACATATTTATGTACATTCTTCATTGTTTAATTTCTTTAAATATAATATAGGGCGACAATATTTGGAGGCAACAACTTGAAATGTGAAACGAACATTTATAGTGAGCCGGCGCAAAGTACTATTTCGAGATTCCCTTCTGGGCTAAGGCCACTTTGGACTAAATATCTCAAGAAAGATAGATAAATGTTTGGATTTGAGAAAAGAAACATGTCGTGAATATTATTTTCTATTTGTACAACAGCAGTATTTTTCGCTTTGTATTTCCAAAAGAAAATTTGTAACTGAACACTTCTTTATATCCAGGTAAATATTAACTAAGGTTTGATATTATCTGTGATTTACTTTTTAGCTCTAATTATGCAGCTAAAGGTGAAGGTAATAATCAGTAATAATCAGTTTCATGTATTTATAACTGACGTTAGTGCTAGTATATGAAAACTCATCTGCATTATAAGATATTCAAGAATATATTCAAGTATATAGTGTTATAGGATATTCAAGTATATAGTGTTGCTGAAATTTACATCTCTAAGGAAATTATTTAAAAAAATTGACGTGGACTCTACGTAACTTCCTTCTACGGGCTATTAAATAAAACAAGTTTTTGCTGCCCTTCATTTAAACTTATTGACTCGAATTGTTCTAACATAATTACCCGATTCCTCGAGAAAAGTTGGAAATGACATCAAAATTTGCAAATTTTGAAATTAAATATATCGGTTAATTTTTATCGTACGGGTTTCAACTTCTTAAAATTTTATTTTTTATAACAATTATAAGACATTTGAAATATAAATATAGGAACGAGGAGATGGCATTAAAAGTTAAATTTCGCTGTTTGTCGAAATTTTTTTTAATTGGACGTTTTCAAAAAAATGAATATTTGCGTCATCTAAAACACTGCTGTAAATGGAATTATATGACTAGCACCAACGATTGTGAAAATAAAGCGTGGGTAAGGATTTTGAACCCGGGTAAGAGGTGGACGTATATTACGTTTATTTCCTGCCGATTGTAAGAAAAAAATGGAAAAAAAAAGGGGTGCATAACTAGATGCAATAGCAGTACCATGCACAAAATTGCAACGTTCTACGGCTAATCGTTTTTGAGTTATGCGAGATACATACATACGTACGTACTTACGTACAGACGTAATGAAAAAAGTCCGTTTTCAATCCCTTTTAAATTTATTTTACAATGCTTTTTTTAGAGAAGAGTTCTTTATTCTGTCCACACTTACAAACGGCAGTCAAGTAGTCCTCGAAATGGCTTTGGGAACGGTGAAAATGGATATTTCCGTTGAAATATGATACCCAAAAATAATAAGTAAAATAAACAATTTATAATATTTTTGTCAACGGGAAATTGAAGTAAAGGGAATGTAAAATTAGAAAAAAAAAAGGCAGTCTTAGTTTGGCGTAGATTTTGAGAGCTGCCAGATACAGATCCCATTTTTTCAGTAGCAAAAATTGTTTTATTCATAAAAAAAGAAAGACCTGTGTCTGATCGCCCTCGAAATCGATTGACTTTGATTTAAAATCTAATCTTAACTGAAGTTGTTTTTTCCTTTACATAATTTTAAATTTTACGCTAGCGTGTTTATCTTTCATTTGAAATTAACTGGAATTTTAACAACTTATACAGGCGGAAGACTTTGACAGAGAGATGAAGACAAAATCCAAAGACTTTTTTATTATTAACTCTTTTTCTAATCTAAATTATAAAAATACGTACTTACATAAAAGAGTTTTTTAAATTGAACAGTTCCAGCGAATTGCACTGAGAAGCAGCACTATTACTTTTAAGCATGGGACGATCATAAAAGCATTACATTAGATGATTAACATACTTTTAAGGAACTATAGGAGTCAAGCCACAGAAATGACATGCATAAAAAATTAAAGAATTTAGTTTTAATCACAAATGACATATAATATTATAAACATATTAACTAAATAAATTAGTGTTTTACTTTTAGGACTTTTACCTAAAACTGCTCAGCTGAAATGTTTTTCAAAGTGTATTTTATTTTTTTATCACCCACAATAACCTTTTATAGCGATAAACATTATAATAATACTTATTTTTAAATACAGAGACATAATCTTATTAATAATATAGTTACTACTTAATTGTATTTCAAAACGAAGCACTTCTTCTATTAGCCAAAACGAGACACGTAAAATATGAATAACGATAGCATCCATTTTTGCCAAAAGCTTCAGCTACTTAAAGGGTTAATGTTGAAAGAATAGTTAAAAATCATGTAGTAAAGGGAATATATAAGGCTTGGATAATTTAATGCCAAAGTATTTGTGAATTTAAAATTTGCATAAATTTATTTCAAAAATTCATAATTAATAATATAATTGCTGTCAGTTTTGTCAATGCTGTCAAACGCATATGCATACATTACTTTGGAGCATCAGGAAATCATTTTGCGTCTGGCTAGCCACACAAGTATAAAGAAATACTACATTCACCATATTTTGGAAATGAAGTTTGAACCTAAATGGCGAAGTGAATAAAATCATCCTAGAATACTTCCAAGCAATTTAATTAGTATATAAAACTATGTGCTACAAACGATTTCACATGTTGTTTTAAAAAGGAAGCATGACTAAATATCTTTTGAGAAACTGGTCGTAGACGCTTAAAAGAAAGATTTTTAAGTGAAAAAAAATAAGTTTTCATGCTATGATAATTTGGCTCACGTGATACTTTAATTAATTTAAGCAAATTAATTTATGGGCCCTGTAGTTAAAGATGTCCACAAGGAAACTGTTTTCCACAGCAGAATAAGCAAAATAACAAAAAAATTATTCATACTCATATACTCAAAATTTCGTATAATATTATATTATTAAAATTAATTAAAATTTCAGTGACTTTTTAAGACCATAACATGAATGTGTTAAATTTTCAAACGTAAATCTCTGATCTTTTACGTTACAAAAATATGAATGTAAAAACACTAGCATCTAGTTAATTTTCGAAGAAGTGTTGAAACTCGAAACTTCATACTGAAAGAAATACCATTTTCCAGGACTTGTAAATCACTAATTTTTTTCAATGTTGAATTTTGAGATTTTTTTTTCTCATTTTATTGATAGGAATTTTTCATAAAAATATTTCGTTACAGTTGTAGAGACATTAGGTATTTTTTGAAGTAGGAAAGATGAAAAATGAGCAAAACCCTCGCCTGGACTCGAACCCCAGACCTCTCGCATACGCGTCGTGTGTGCTGACCACTACACCACGAAGGCAGGCCAAGAAGGGTGGAGAAATACCTTACATAGTAATTGAAATTTTCTTAAGAAGACACATGTAAAAATCTTAAATTTAGTCCATTTTTACTAAATTTTTGTCTCACGACCAAAACTGTCACTACAGAAAACATTCCTTTCTTATAAACTATGCCCAACAGCGGCTAAGTGGTAAAATCGCTGAACGCTGGTAGCTCCGACCTGGGTTCAAATCTAAGCGAACAGGCTGGATGATTTTCGTGGTTTTCTCCATGTGTAAGTTATATGCGAGCCAGTTTCCATTGGAAAGTCCTTCACAAAGGCATCCCTTCCCTTACACAGATAGCCCTAATGTTCTTTGTCGCAATAAACTAAACCAAAGCAAACTTTTCTTAAATTAAAAATCACCCTTCTACGACCACCGTTTAAGTGACATTTAGTCGTCCAATGGTTTTGTTATGCCTTGTTGTATTTCGTAATATTTTGCCAGAAAAGGAAGGTTTTAATGGATTTTTCCAGCTCAGTATTAAAAAGTCTGAATTTCCATATTTCTTATCGCAGTCTTGTAAACGATATAAAAAATATCCCTTAGGCTAAACCGCAGACCAAGAAGTAATAGGAAGTTTGAAAATCATGTACTCTAATGAGAACCACTTACGTTACAAGTGATTCCCCTAGAGCACATTTTCCTTGTCGTAGTTTGCGGCTGGTAATGTGAGTGCTTTGCATTTTAGGACGATACACTTGAGAAACATTTATGGCTTTTGTATTCATTGCATAGATTCTCGCAAACCTTTGCACAGAGTACAGTTTTTTACTAGCTACGCGTCTTAAATGATCAGTTTTTTTTTCCCAACGCATAAGCCAATACCTTATCTTATCTTGGAAAACTCACTGGATGGAAAATTCCCATTTCCTGTTTTAGCATTAGGTTATCTCTGAAGCAACATTATTTCAAGTGCTGTAAACTTCGCTTTTTTAAATGTATTAATAGGATTTTAGATTTTGAATAGTGAAACGCACAGTTGGATGAAATTTTCTTGCGACTAAATGTAAAGTAACTTAAGCCTGAGAAAATGTTTCGCAATTACATTCCTTCAAATTTCTCTACGCTGTTTTATTTTGCTAATGTATCTTCTTTCATCATCTTTTTCATTTCGAACAGAACAAAATTTGCTTCAAATTAAAATTACTTTTTTCTCGCTGTTCTGGTCGCCATATATTATTCGATTTGCCATGTATTTATTATGATTGCCATGCATGATTCAAAAATTTATCTACTAAAGTACTAAATTCATAATGATTGCCATACATGATTCAGTAACATAACTACTCCAGTACTAAACTATTATTAATAAATCTAACTACTAAAATACTAAATTTCTGATAAAATAAGAAATTTAGTATTTACTTTTCATTAAACATTTTACACAGTCAGTTTTAGAAGTCGGGTAAACAACAATAACAACAAAAGGAACTTTCAGATTTTATATTACGCCCAATGGGACATGTTTTCATATACATACACATGTATGCTTCAAGAGCATTTGGACGGATGGCATTTTGGGCTAAAAATATTTAAAAACAGCATACCTTTAGAATTTCCGATAGACAGTCTCGCGCGCTAGAGACAAATTTTTTTTTACCGTATACCGTTGCCATTGCGGTCTTTGAAATAGTTGGGGGCCCACCAGCGGCCGAGCGGTAAAGACGCTGTAACACTGGTAGTTCGGTCCGAGGTTCGAATCCCGCGAACGGGCTGGCTGCATGGGCGTTTTCGTGGCTTTCCCCATGTGTAACGTGTATACGAGCCAGTTTTCTTTAGAAAGTCCTCCACGAAGGCATCCCTCCCCTTAGGTAGATAGCTCACGTGTATTTTGCCATAACTGAATAACCTAACCTAACCTTTGAAATAGTTGAGTTTGTTAATCAAAAATTCCTTAAAGTTCTACAGAATATGAAATAGGCAATGAAACAAATTCCAAATTCCGGCTTCCAGGTGCCCATATTCGAGTGGATGATTATGTTATTAAAAATTTGATGACTCTAGGTACCGCTGCTTTTTCGCAGTGCGAGAAACATGATTACATTCATGCAGATTCTTCATTATTTAATTTCTTTAAATATAATACAGGGCGACAATATTTGCTGGCAACAATTTTAAATGTGAAACGGACATTTATAATGAACCGATGCAAAATGCCATTTCGAGACCAATAGTCTTTCTGAGTTAACGCGCCTTTGGCCTAAAAACACTTCCATCACAAGAAAGGCCTTAAATAGGCAAGATAAGCGTTTCAGCACATTAAACCATCAATCGTTTATTAATGGTTTTTTTCATTCATAAATATTATGTTTAAATCCCACAATGTATTAAAATTAGATTTTTGTGAAGACCTGTCTCAATCAGAAATTGCTAGAACCATCATTTCATGCTGTATTTCTCGAGTCTAATTGTTATGTGGATGTTATTTCAAGCTGTCTTTATTAAGATCATTTTGATTAACATGTTATTTCTTATAACAGAAATTTCCTTCACTTCCTACTGGTACTCTTCGAGAAATTTCCTTTCTGCACCAAAAATTTAAATAAAATGATTTAAATAACCACAGAAAGCAAGATAGTATCAGCCGGCCGTGTTGAAATTCCTCAACTATTGTATGCCCTTAACGCTGTGTCATGAGTTGGTGAGTTTGTGTTTTATTGAAATTACGTTAGTAGTCGATGAGTAGCGGGGCCAGGTTGTTAGGCTTTAAATTTACAAATTTTAGTTATAAATAATTTAAATCAATGTTATTTTTCCAGCCCGCAGATGCTAATGTTGTTAACGCTTTAGTTTCCGATAATTTGGAGCCGCAGTGAAACTACATGGTTTAATTTTATGAACACTGTTAAACAGCCACTAGGAACACTGTTAGCCATCTAGGGATAAAGCCAAGACGACAGTTCTTCCGTTTATCTAAAAAGAAAAATTTAGTGTTTAGACTACGACAAGCTAAGTTTAGTGTTACCACTTATCAACGTCTGGATAAGTTAGTTCGCAAGCGTCTAGACCAGCGATTCCCAACCTTTTGACTAACGCGAACCATCTAAACGAAAATTGAAAAACTTTAGTACCACCACAACATTTTACAATGATTATTTGCCAGTTTCTCAACAGAAATATTAAAAAATATGGCATTTGCACAATCTGCTGGCTATTTGTATTAATTATGCACACATACAAATATTAGATTAAAAATTGGTTACCATTTTAATTGCCAATATTTAAGTTATAATAATTTAATTATAAAATTTATTGTGGAATTTGGACCCGTTTAAGAGAGATCAATTTCTTTATTGTCTGGTCATATTTCAGTCAGCTTTCATTCACCATAAATTACGATCTACTTTTAATTTTGTTCTGTACCCTTTTTTTCAAATATAACATGGAAGAAAATCCTTGCTCACAAAAATATATTGTGCAGAAAAGGAATAAAAATTTAATAGCTTTATTTGAAATGCCCAAAAATTCTTTTTTTCAGTTCAGACTAAAGTTAACAAGTGTGTTATTTTTTAAATCTTCCGTTATAGTTCAATCACAGAAGATTACTATCAATTGTCCTCTTCCTTCACGAGATTATTGAATTTAATAGTTAAAAATATTTTGTTTTTTTGCGTACCACCGGTTGAGAATCGCTGGCCTGGACAACTCAGTTATTAAAAACATGCGCACTCAGACAGGAAATTCTGAGTTCAAACCTTTGCTAGATGTACTTAACTATGTCTTTACACAGTAACAACATTTGTTGCGCTTTCACGTTAGAGATACAAATATAGGCTTGTCATACTACTGTACTGTATGAAGATACTAATAGGGCGTGACTATAGGAACAAGTAAGTATGTAGTGTACTTGAGCTCCATTAGATTAGATGTAGACTACATAAATAAATATTGGTATTTTTATTAATAAATAATGATAATAATTATCAATATTATAGTTATTTATAAAAACAGTTATTTAGGCATAGTTATTTATAAAAAAAGCTTTTTCATACAAGAACAAACTGATACAAGACAAGCTAACCAACAAGTCTTTAACCCCGTGACCTGCCCGAGGTTTCGCTAAGAAAACGAAAGTTTCCCAAAACTACCACGAGAAAGAGTTATTTTTTTGTGATTTTAATGTCAAAATACTTCCATTACTTGATACCTGGAGTTATATACAATACATTGCCTTAATTCTTGGACGTATTTTAAGATGCGCGTATATATACATTCTTACAGACATCAGGAAAAATATTCCAGGCCATATATTTATATATATAGCCTTGCCAGTCTAGATGATGGAAAGAACGTTCAAGATTTCAATTTTTGAGAATTTAGTTCTAAACTTTATGAGATCTCATATTTAAACTCTAATGTATGCCATTTTGATAAGTGTTAATTATACTGTTTTTTTTTTCGACTTACCAGTCGTCTGCGCTAAAACTTCATTCGAGGTGTACCCACTTTCTCCATAGACATTCCATGCCATAAGGGAAAAGGAGTACTCTGTTCCAGGATCCAGTCCAGTAACCATGAATACTGACGCATTAGTAGGCATGACATCCACAATAGTTTCTTCATCAGACCCTTTGACTGTGTAACGGACACGAAAGAATTGAGGAGAACCTCCGTCAAAGCCAGGAGTCCAGTTCAGAAGGACGCGATCTGATGTTACATTTTGAGCCTGGAAGTCTTCTGGGGTGTCTGGTTTACCTGGAATGAAAAGCATTTAGTTAGCTTTGATCAGAACGAAAAGTAAATAGCTTTATTTAAATGAGCTAATTAATAATTATTAGATATTTGCTAGATATTTTGCTCATGATTCAAAGAATAAATATGCATAAAAGTGAAGATAACAGGAGGATTTTAGAAAAAGTCAGGAGTTGGAAGCAAAAAGAGGGTTCATAAAGGACTTCGAAATACTACAACCTGGGCCTAAATGTACAACATGGATTCAAAAGTAAAATTTAGGATAACGTTTCTTATTTGTGTTTTCCGAAAACCTTACTTTATTACGAGTTTTGTATATATATAAATAATTTTAGTGAAATTATATGTAAAATTGCGGTATTACTCGTATAATGCAACATGAAGGGCATCAAGAGAATGAAACTTTGTCTGAAAAATAAGGTTACATAGGCAAGTTCATCTGAAGATAGTTTTGGAGACAAATTTTTGCTTCCAAATTAGGGGAAAAATAGCCAAATGTCTCAAAATTTGGTGACTATTTGGTAACGCTTTGGCCCAATCCCTGTATAACTGTAAATGATCTGATACCTGTACGTAACTGAATATACTTTACAATAATTTCGAGAAATCGAAGGCACTAGAAATTTCTCGGTGGCCCGGGGGAAAACTGTAAGACCGGAGAGAGCATCTCATTGGTTAGACTGGAGAGAGTATCTCAGTTGTTAGTTCAGAGTTTGGAATATTGAGAGATATCACTGAAAGCTTCGTTCTTTAGATGCGCTTTGCATTGCGTTGTGTTTAATATTTTGAGTAGTTTGAAATGCTAACTATTGATATTGCTCTATCACATTGAAATAAGCTGTTTAAGTACTTCTGCGAAAAGTTCTAGAATTGTAAAAAGTTTCTTTAGGGAAATAAATATAATGAAGCTGAATTCTATCAATCTATCATCGGTTCTGTGTGTATTCTATCCGTTATGAAAACGTACACAGATTTATAATGGCCATGCAGATTATGATTTGTGTATAATTTATTAAGATTTTAAATGTTTGTCCCAAATCTGTTTTGGCTTACTCCTCACTCTTAGAAAAAAACTGCAGGTTCAACATGCCCTATAAATCCACTTTTATTATTTCTATATTTATGAAAGTAACAATAAATGCATTGTCGAATCTTAATAAATTATATAAATCACAAGATTAAGAACTAAACTAGAAACAAAATAATTTTAGTGAGAAGTACGAAGCTTCTGTCAGTTTTTCAATATTCGCCTCATTTTTTTTAAAAAATTATTTTATTTATTTTATTGATTAATATAATAGTTACTGCTTTGAGCCCGCCTTATACTAAATAAAACGAAAAGAATGCTATAAGAAATTTTTATACGATTTCCATAAACCAGGCTAAAATTCAGTTATCTGCTTCTGCAGTCGTCAAAACTGTTGGTATCCATATGTAAATTTAAATTTTAGCTCTTCATTTATTCTTAATTCAATGAATTCTTTGAAGTTTATATAAGCTTCTGAAATTACACAGGTAAGTGGGCTCAACAACCAGTTCGATACACATGCTTTAAAAAAACCTTGAAATCACTCTCCAACGTCCATTTCAGGAAGCCCAAATATTGGAATGTATGAACAAACATATTGCACTATAATTTGATCTTTTTCCCCACAGATGACAAATTTGGAAAATGGCTATATTTTTCTCAAGTGTAATTTATGCATTTGAAATACTAGGTTTCAAATTTTAAATTTTTTGTTTTAAATCACAAACATAGAAGTCATATTTTTGGTTTGCATAAGATATAGATCACGACTTGGAGCTAACATTCTGAATCATTGAATTTATTTAATAAATGTGTCAGGTAACCTACATCTGTTTTCGTTTTATTAAATCTACTTTTAAAGTAATATCTTCGTCTTCTTCTGGCAGTAATTTGAAAAGGTAGGAAAACTGCCCAAACAAGGTTCCCTTTGATAGCTAAAGAATTTCTTTCGGAAGATGTGAATAACTCAAATCTTCATCATTTTTTAATTCAGAGTTGCCCAAAAGACCTCGCATTCAACTAATTACTTCTGGTTATATTTACCGCTCTAATAATTACGCTAAGAGACCTAAGTCAAGCGTTCAGTCAGATGTTTTTGCTACTAGACGTTGCTCGTTAATAACACATTGTACAGCTAATATATTTGGTAACTCTGTTTTTCTGGCACGAATTGTCGCATCTGACTTTGTAGGAGTACCATCAAAAGAAAATGACAGAATTTTATTCCCAGAAATTTCTTTCGTTTCTAAGAAATCTTTCATAATTTAATATAAAGATTCAACTTTAGCTTATACATTTTGGGCAAATAGTATTGTTACGAAAAATTCGGCGGTTGCGCCTGTATGTAAGCTTTCCGGCATAGCACTAGGGTTGCCATAAAATAGTGTATGGTAGGGTTGCCAGATTGGCGACTTTATTGCCCATTTGGCGACCAAATTGGCGATATCCCATGGTCCAATCGGGAAGCTTCTAGAATAACTTCCTGTCGAGATATTTCTCGAAACGTGTGGAACTTAAAGAAAAGCTATATAAACCCTTGCGTTACCTGATAGATTGTGAAATTGTGAAGATTGCGAGTGTGTGAATAATCGTGAGAGTTGTGAGAATAGCTGCTTACTGTGAGTGCTAAGATATGCGAGAGTTTTGTGAACGGAAAGCGATCGAGATAGTGCTTTGCCGTGAAGCTACCTTTACAGTATAGCTTGACAGTGTATTGGTGATTGTTCCACGGTGTTTATTAGAAGTTTAGTGTTGCCATGAAGCTACCTGTACAGTTACAGCCTGAAGCTGTGTTGCTGATTTTTAAGCGTATTTATTGTAGATTTTCGACGCTTTTAAAGGTGATTTTGGAACTGTGCTGTAAATAGTAATTTCTGTAAATAAATTGTGCTTTTTATTGTTCTGCATCGTGTTTTCATCGGATACTCTCAAATCTGCGAACCCGTAAAACGCAACAGTATCTTTTGATAGATTGGTTGACCCTTTAGCAGTTGCACATAAGAAGTAAAGCTTCATCTATGGCAAAATTGACTAATCAAGTTGCATTGAAATCTGAGATGTTTTTAAAAATTTGCGTAGAGAATTTCCAATGTTTTCAGTCACCTCATATTGTTCTCTGGATTATGTTATTATTCAAAAGCATTTTTTATAATTATTTTGGTGAGTTTTGGTAACATAGTCCTTAATATTCTGCATATGGCTGACAGAATCAGTTCTTCTATATAGTATGCGGTTTCCCTGATCTTGTATTAAGTAAAGCAATATTACGTGAAACATGTAATGTATCTTCATCTTTCGTTCTGTTTAAGAGACTTGTCAACGTAGCTATTTTACAACAATTTTATGAGTCCTTGAAAATAATGACAATCTCTATACTTTCTGGCTATTATCTTTTCTCTATACTTCTGGCTAATATCTGGATGGACTTTCAGTAGATGTTTGCAAAGTGTGAAGCTATCATAATCTCATGTAAGAAAACGCTTTACGTATTAGACACATTCTTAATGTATTACTTAAAGCAAACTAAATGAAATCACATTTCAAGTACTGTAGTGCCTGTATTTTTCTTTGTTTGATAATAACAGCAACATAACTAAAGAATTAGGTATATTTGCTTTATGAATAAAAACTGAAAATACTATTTTCAATCTGAGCGTATATAAACTGAAAGTGTTCAAGGAAAAATTCTTTAACTTTTTTATACTATTCTAATACTCGCCATTTTTTTCAACGAAAACGTGCACTCAATATTCAGTCAAAAAAAAAAAATAAACAAATTTGTCTTTTTGAAAGTTTAAGTCAGAAGGGCTTTTTTAACAATTTAAATAACAAAATACTATACATCGAACAAATTTTATTAAAATATAATTTGATGTTTAATAGTCTTTTAAATTTAAATAGTCCATTTTTGACATTTTAATAAAACTATTTTTTTCTTTCTGAACAAATGGACCTGGTTTCAGTATTCAGTCAAAAAACAAATCATAAAACAGAATGATACCACTTTAAATGACCTTTTAAATCTGTTAATTTCTATTATCTGTTTAATCTATTAACTTTATCTTTTAAGTCTATTAATCTATTAATTTATATTATTAAGTCTACAAAAATACATATATTTACAAAGTACACTCCGATATTATAATTTTAATTATAGTATTTGAGTATATATTATAATTTTTTTTAATTATAATTTTAATTATAGTATTAATTATAATTAATAAATGTTACAATTTCAATTATAATATTGAGTGTATAAATTTATTAACTTTTATAATTTTTAACTAACCAAATCTCTATTATTTTGTATTTCTGCGTAGAATAATAGAGATTAGATAAAATAATAGATATATTCTCTTTATATATTATTGTCGTTGTTGTTGTGGTGACCATTACCACATGGAAGAATGATTGCCAGAGCCTACTCCGAAGAGAGGTTGGATTTCTATTTTCCACCCTCAATTTTGAGGGAGAGCACCCCGGGGGGGGTAATCCAGAGGTGCTCTCCTCTCCCACCAATCCACATAAGAGGACTTTCGTCTCGCCGCATATTTAAAGTGCCGCCATGCCGCACCGATACTATACATTTACAAACATCCATGCCTTCTCCGGGATTCGAACCCGAGTCCTTCGGCACGGCAGTCAGCGACGCTAACCACTATATTGGTTGGGCGACTTATATATTATTAACGTTTGATAAAAAGATATATAAAACCAAATAACCCTTAATATTAGTATTTCCTTATTATTCCTAAAAAAGCATACAGCAGTGAAATTTTGATTTTTATGTTAAATTTGCACAGCTATCTAACTTTCCGACGGATCACGATCAAATAAAATCTTGTCTTAATTGCGATTTACGCATTGAATCATGGATTCTGCTTGCAACTATCTCGAAATTTTTATGCCCTTTAAAAATGTTTTATTCATGACGAAGTCTAAAATATAGTTTCCGGTTGCCAAAGTGCTTAACACACACATATATGCACACATATATGTATATCAGTGATTTTTCAGAGTTTCTAAACACTTTATTGAATCTGTTTTCATGCTATCAAATAACTCAGCGAAAAATTTTGATATTTCTAACCATCATAAAGACTCCAATCTGTGTGTCTTGTGGACATTAGTCTTTCCAGTGGCAATAAATGAGAATTTAGTAATTAAGAAGCTACTTCACTTAAACGTAACTGCAAGGTTGGTTTCAATATATACGGAGAATCAATGCTTTTCTACTTAAAACTTTGCTTTTAGCTTTCGTCGAAGAATTAAGAATTAACTAAAAACTAAAGAACTTACTAAGAAAAATCATGTCATAATTTAAGGCCACAAACGGATTATGACTGCAGATAAAAGCTATGAATGACATTTTCCTGAAAAGGTAGGCAGAAGGAAGACTCAAAAACACCATTACTTTTTACTGCACACCGAATGTTATATGGGGGTCCCCTAAATAACCTGACGACCACTGGATAGTGGTGC
The DNA here is from genome assembly GCA_000611955.2 of Stegodyphus mimosarum. Taxonomy (NCBI): domain Eukaryota; kingdom Metazoa; phylum Arthropoda; class Arachnida; order Araneae; family Eresidae; genus Stegodyphus; species Stegodyphus mimosarum. The sequence goes on from KK120341.1 coordinate 123,671, forward strand.
GCTCATTTTGAGAAATCGTGCTTTAAACGATTTCATAACTATGCAGAACAAAAACAAAATATAAAATCTGTTTCATAGTTTTCATATTTTATATTACGTTCAAAGGGACGGTTTTTTAATGTCTTATGTGTTACTTTCATATATTAAATATCATGCTCTTCACAATTAAAACATAAAACTCAATTCAACAGCAATATCATAAAACATTTAAAACAGCATATCTTTAGAATTTCCGATACACAGTCTTGCGCGCTGGAGATAAAAATGTTTTCTTTTTAACCGTACAGTGTTGTCATTGCTGGCTTTGAAATCGTTGAGTGTCCTAATCAAAAACTCAAATATGCTTTACAAAATATGAACTTGATGATCAAACCAATGCGAATTTGTTTTATTATCTATTATTATCTAGACAATTTGCAAACACTTTGGGCTTCCAGATGCCCACATTCGGGTGAGACGCACGTTACTCAAAATTGGGTGGCTCGTTGTTTATCACAATGCGAGAAAAATACATACATTTATGCAGATTCTCCATTACTTAATTTCGTTAAATGTAATACAGGGCTCTAACATTTGGTGGCAATAATTTAAAACGTGATTCGTCGTTTATAATGAATCAACGCAAAATGCCAAAACGAAATTAGTAACTGATATAGGCTAACGCCCATTGGGCTAAAAAAATTCATAAGGATAGTAAAGTAAGTCACTTTCTGGACCAGCTTTTAAGTCGTTTTCACGAGTGGAAATCAAAAGTAAACTTTTACTTTTGTGCATCAAATGATCTGTCTTCATGACCCCTGGACTAATTGGCTGTTTTCTGTAATCGTAAAAAATGTTTTTTTTAACTGTTTTAAACTGTATTCGGTAATTCAGGTTTTCTGTACTTTATAATTTTTAATGAAGATTTTTTGATTCTTGATGATTTTTGTTCAGCCGCGAAGTGAGAACTGAATTAATTGAATAAGAAGTATATCTCTAATGAAATTCGAGAAAATAAGTTTAAATTAAATGTACCCAAAAATATGTATAACTTAATAGGCCATACAAAGAAGTCATGCAGAGTGTACAGCAGATGTTTTTCATAAAAACGTTTTTTCTAAATTTAAAATCCGAAAGACATTTTTAACAGTTTGTAGCAGTACGTGGAGTATATACTGTAATAACAATTGTCATCCGATGAACCACACGATGGGGCTTTGGAAAAATAACAGGGAGAATAAAAATTATCCCTCCGCAACTTCTCAGACAGACTTTTGAGCAATGCTTTCAGCATTAGAAAAATAGGTATGAAGTTTTTGAAGAATACGGCTTAGAGCAATTAAGACGTTAAAATAATGATAAGTATGTATGTTAAAATACAATAACACACGAAACAAATATTAATTTAGAAGTTAAATAACAAAAATCAGCGTTATATTATCAAATTTTCACAGGAGTAGTTTCGATGGTTCTTACCGCACCACCATTCTCAGCTGCTAAAATGCACATGAACGAGATAAGGTATAATGATTAGATAAGGTAAGAAAGCCTGGACAGAAGACAAGCTACTGGCGCCATCGCTTGGTGAAACCAGAACTAAAACATAATTTCTTTAAAGGCTGAAAGCAAAGATGGATTGGAATTAGGGTCGTTAAATAGAACAGAATTTTTTTTTTAACAATTTGGGCTTCCAGATGAAAAAGTCTTTCTGTTCTAGTACAGACACATACATATATCATGAAAAACCTCTTCTAAATCCAATTTAAATCAATTTTATAATTCATTTGGGGGAAGTCCTCTATTCTGTCTTTACATACGGATGTCACGAAAAAACATCGTTCAGTTGCATTCGATAGCGGTCAAAACGGATATTTTCGTTGAAATATGATACCCGAAAATCTTCGCGATTGTAATACTTCCTTCACTTCGTACAAAGAAGCAAAAAGAATGAAAAATTATTTCCAGCTAAAGAAAATTCTGCTGCTGTTGAAAACAACGAGATAGTCATAAGGCTAAATTATAAATCTAGTTCAGTTTTACTTTCGATGAATTGAATACAAATCACAGATAATAATTTTTGACATATCCCAGATAACGAGAAACGAATTATGTTTCTGTCACGTATAGGATGAGAGGCAAGCAAATATCTTCAAAAGGGAAAAATTCATCAAATTCGGTGAGTTGATAATCGATGATTATTAGACGCAGACGATTAGGTAAAGTTACATAATGTTAAAATTAAAAGAATATGCATATATGAACTTTTAATAGAATTTTAATTTAGTTTAAAAGTGTTACAGGAGTGACAACATCTGTTAATATTCAAGATATTTGAAATAGGTCTATGATAAATTAGAGCAAAAATAATTTATTATAATTTATGAAACTTCACTAGAAAAAAAGCATCTATTCCATGATAACAAATGATATGCATTATGAATAGTTGTTATCTCTTCTATCATAACAAATGCTATCATAACATTTGCAAAGAGAAAATAATAAGCATATTTTTTTAGCCACAGATTTCTCGTAGCGGGTCCAGTAATGAGCAATGTGCCTACTAGTACAAAACATTAAAAAATATCAACGGTTAAAAATTAGAAGCTAATTAAAAGATGGGAACGTAATAACGTCGTTTGGATTCTTTTTCTAAAAAAAAGATTCTACTGAATAAAATGGTAATAATACTCCAGAGTTTCTGCTTTTATATCTAGGCGATTTAGTTTCTAATTAATTGCTAATTAATGAAGCTTGACATTGAAAGTATAATACCCTGCTATAAAACTCAAAGAGTTCTCATTGCCTACAAGTTAATGATTCATTTTCAACTTTTTGTTGATATTCGGCGACCAATTTAAAAGACCATATCTATTAATTTATATTTCGTCAATTCGTTAAAACGTAAACATAAAACAGATGTGGTTGTACAGACATTCTCTGTATAGGTACTTAATTGGTTATGCGAGAGAAAATATTTTTTTCATTTTATTTTATTGTTTCAGATAATTTATTTACTTAAACGTCATATGTTTACATATGCTCGCTTTATTATTTATTACTTCATTTATATTTTACTTTAGGTAGGTAAAACTGGGGAAAATCTATTAAGGGAAATAGTTTAATTTCAGTTTATTGCAGCTTCGAAATAATACAGCATTCGTAATATATTGTTATTTTTTCTTTAGTTTGCAACGTTCATTTGCGTATAAATTAATTACCAGTCTTATTATATCCCGTTTCATTAGTGCGAAATAATTATTTCTTTTAGACACTGTGCGTTAAATTTCCTTAATATTTCACTCCAAACAAATTTTTGCTGTATACATCATTAATTTATTACTGAAGGTAAGTAATAAAAATTTAATTTCGATTTAAGTGTAACTAGATTTTTTTTTTGTGCTCGAAATGAATATTTCTGATATTGACTAAAGATGTTCTGATGTTAGCTCCAATGAAAATGCATTATGCAAAACAGGAAGATATGCGAATTTCTACATACTTTCTGATGATGAAGTTAGATTAGATGCTGATTTAAAGGAGGCTTCTACTCTTCTTTTTCCTTCCTTTCTCTACTGTTTCTTTTCTTTCTTTTTTTAGGGGGGGGGGCAAAAGGAACGTCACTCCCGAATGGGATATTAATTTCGAAACGGCATTTATTATATTTAAAGAAATTAAAAATGAAGACTCTGCATGAATGTACGCATGTGAAAAAACAACGCTACCTAGACTCATCAAGGTTTGAATAACGTAGTCCTCCACCAGAACGTGGGCACTTGGAATCTCATCTACGAATTTACCTATTTAATATTTTGCAAATCTTTAACGAATTTTTGATTAACAAACTCAGTAATTTCAAAGCCAGCAGTGGCAACACTGTAGGGAATAAAACACTTTTCTCTCCATCGCGAGAGTCTGTCTATCGAAAATTCTAAAGCTATGTTGTTTTTAAATATTTTGTGATTTTCCTGTTGAATTGAATTTCATGTGGTGTAAACACCAAGAAGGGGATATTTAATAAATAAAGTAAACACACAAAAAATTTAAAAAAATTTTGCAAAACCATCTTAGTAAGCAAACTGAATATTAGTTTGATGAACTGAGGAAAAAACGAAGATTTTCACGTGAAATTCAATTCAACAGGAAAATCACAAAATATTTAAAAACAGCATAGCTTTAGAATTTCCGATAGACAGACTCTCGCGACGGAGATAAAAATGTTTGTGTTGTGATAAAAATGTTTCTACAGTGTTGTCACTTTTGGTTTTGAAATTACTGAGTTTGTTAATCAAAAACCTTGATGGGTCTAGGAATTCTGTTATATCATTACTTAACGCTGCATCGGGAAATCTAAACGCATACTGCTATACTGCTCTTAAAATTTGTATTTGTAGTTGAATTGCATATGGCGAAAGTGCGATGAAAATGATGCTTAATTATATTATTGCCATTAATTATTTTTAAAGAAACAAAATAGTGAATAAAATACGACAACATTTAACACTTTATCGGAAATTCTGGACATATCCTACGAAAAATATTTTTAACTCTCATGCGCCAGTACGTTGTCACTGGCGAAGTGTAAGATACTTAATTCTTCTTCAAAATTTAATATACCTGCTATTGTTTAACAAACTAAGCGATTTAATAACAATAAACGCAGTTCTTTATTTCTTTTATTAATTATCAGCTGGATTTATTAAAAGTATTATATATTGTTTTCCTTTTCATAGTAACTATTTTAGGCGCCAAGGGGGAGTTATTTGAAAAGTAAAGAACAAAAGTTAGGTTCAATAGCCCTTCTGGGCTAAAATTTTATGGGACCACTTAACACTCTATCGAAAATCCTAAAATGCTGGTTTTAGAATTTTATGCGGTATTAATGCGATGTGGTGTTTAATAAAAAAACAAAAAAAAAGCTGT
>KK120341.1:130369-157854 GCA_000611955.2 Stegodyphus mimosarum
TAACTAGTCCTGAAATACACACATTTGCATGCCAAATAACCGAAGGAAGTGCCCGCAGTGAATTCATTAGCGAAAGCATTCTTTTTTATGCAAGTACAGGCGTCGGTGGAGAAATATCGATTACTCCATTGCTTGGTAACTAATCTCTTCGCAAGAAGAAAAATCGCGGCAAAGAGAAGTAACGAAAAAATTCAAATGGCGCAAATTTATCATATATCAGCCATTTATTATTGCATTTGACTTCAAGAAACCCTTAAAAGACCAGTTGATGAGAAATAGCTGATACTGTTGCAATTATCCCGAATCTCCAGGAACAATAAAGCAAATTGATTGCTAAGTACTCCATTTAATGACATTTTCCGTAGAGACAACGTCTCTATGTTTGCTAAGAAAAGGAGAAAAAAATTCTCGTAAGGGATATTCTGGTGCATTAAGTGATTAGGCGTTTTCTTTGATTCAGCAAGTGGGGAAACAAGTAAGAGTTTGCTGTTAGGGTATATCGAAACTTCTCTCAAACAACGAGAGTTGAGAGTTAATTATGGAGCACAGAGAGATTAGTTTCCGGAAGCTGTTGTGATATTTATTCAGAATTAAAGAAAAAAACTAACAGGTCATATAAATAATATTATTAATGCTATTTAAATTAACAGTTCTTAATTAGTACTTCGTAAACGGCCATTGTTTTTAACGAAAATGCTTTAATCTTTAGATATGTTTGTGAATAAAAAAATTTAAACTAACGTCTCCGAATGTTTTCAATAGAAAATAAAACCTTCATAGCCACTTTTAGTTTACAAAACATGGTTTCCTTTAATGCGTTATATGAATAAACAATTTCATTTCATGTAATTTTGTAGAGTCATTAAGATTAATTTGGAAGCAGGAGAGATGAAAAATGAGCTGTGCCCTCGCCGGGACTCTAACCACGGATCTCTCGAATACGCGTCGAGTGCGTTGACCATTACACCACGAAGGCAGGAGAAATACTTTAAATACTCCCCCTTTTAAAGGGCGACTGGGGATTAGGGGACTCAACCGCCAAATCCTGCTGGTGGAGAATTATCATCCACCACAATGGTTTTAGTTCAGCGCCACTGTAGAGACATTAGACATTTTTTTAAAGCAGGAGAGAGGAAAAATAAGCAATGCCCTCGACAGGACTCGAACCAAGAACCTCTCGAATACGCACCGAGTGTGCTGACCACTACACCACGAAGGCATGCTAAGAGGTAGGAGAAATATCTTATAAACTACAACTGCTTTATTAACAAGAATATCAAGTGATAGTTTGAAATTCTGCAGGAAATAATGCAGTATGATATCAAACATGTGTCGGAGAAAGCATGTTTGTAGTAAATTTCGCAATTAAAAAAAAGCCATATGTGTTAATAATTGCGCCATAATTTGCGCTCGCTGACGTTGTTTACTCCTTCATTTCTATAGTTTTGAATCAGTGGAGTAATGTTTAAAATCTATTCAAGTTTCCTAAATTTAATCAGGGAATCGTACGAAAAGTTAGATTTCATAACATTTACAAAATTCTTTTTAAAATTTAAAAATAAAAAATACGGATATTTCCATCATTTTAACATTTCTCAAAATTCCAAAGATATGTATACGCCTAATGGCTGAGAAAATAATGGCCGCAAAAGAACTTTTATTGACATGATGTTATTTAGTGTTTTCTCCAAGCATCTGCCTGTAGGATTAAAAATATTACTTGTATTAAATTACGAAAACTTGTATATCTTTGCTATAGCAATTTGTTAACTGATGACTGAACAATTCATACTTGTAGACATTTGTTTGTCTTTTTTGAAGTTTCTGATACTGCATTTGTAAGTTCTATTCAAATATTTTATAAAATCTGCGCTAAATTTCAGCTGCATTTTTTGTCCTTTAGAATGAAGAAATACAAGGCCAGAATATATCTCGATGTTGGAGGATGCATTGATTAAGTTAGACATATTTATGCATACAGTATACAAAAAGAAATGAAGGAACATTTTGCTCCTGAAGATAGACTTGTGTCTGCTGTCAGAATCGACAAATATATGTAAGATAAAAAATATGTGAATCAGCTTCATTATTTAACTTAGAAACAAGCTTTTAATTCCATATTTTTAATTTTAGTACTTTTTCTCTGTATTCTAAAAATTGCAATAACTTTCCTGGACTGAGTCATTTCTAGATCAGTCTATCACACATAGCTTGTGTTATATTGATGACGAACCCAATTCGGAACATCATATTTCGAGAAATGAAACCTTTCTAAACTACACCAAAACCTTTCTCTTAACAGAGTGCCATATTGAATAAATTTGCACTTAGTTTCGACCTTTGTTGCGACACGTATGCCAGCGGCAAAGCGATGCAGCGACAAACGGGGAGTTGCCACGAAATTGCCTTTTATGCCGAATTACATTTCAGATCACACGGTAGGTAAATGTCCAGATGTTGGGTTCAGATTTCATCGATAAGTGCGCAATACGGATTAGATGACGGACGTTTTTCAGAATTGCAGGGGAAAATTATTGCTTTGTTATTTTTAGAATGAAGACGGGAATGAAAGGGCTATTATTAGTTTATTATTTGAAAGATAGATATTTTGTATTTTACACACACACACACACACATATATATGTAATATATAATAAAATACGATAGCTGCTTTAAAAAATAATTGGCGACCTCAAATTTAACATTCTAAATTTGGTGATCTTCCCTTAAATTCATCTGCTCTCCCAAATTTGAGAACTTTCTATCGTTATATAACGCTACTTGAAAAGGACAACTAAAACTAAAATTAACCAATCATAGATTAGCTGTACTTGTGCATCAAACTTGCTACAAATACCGCTGACGAGTTAATTATGCCATTCTTCTGCTGCATTCCTTCCCTAGTCCGCCTTGCCGATATCTCTATTTTCTATGCCCCCTTTGTTCTTATTCTAAGAGGATATAGCGTACATATGAAAAATATTGTAATTGCTTATGATCTAAAAATATTCTATCTACTAAGAAATGATTTGATTATGTGCGAAAATAAAGTTTGGTGATTCATAAAAGGTTCAGTTTTTGTTATCTTCATCGATATGCCTGAAAGATCAGCCATGACGGCCATGGAAAGCTCTCAAGAGTTCCAGTCTTCTTCTACTCTTAAAATTATTTGAAAAAGCTGCAACGAATTAGTGATGGATATTAGCGTTATAACTTGAGACACTAATGCGTAGTTAGAACGATTACACTTGATGAGACTGGTAGACAGACATGGCCGAGTCAAACGTAATTTTTATTACTAGATGCGAACTAATCACTGAAATGTATTCATCTTCACACATCTTCATAGGTGCAGTATGCACCCCGTAGTTTTATATACCGCATCACATTTTAGAACAACATACAACCGCGAGTAGACTCGAAGCGACACGTCAGCGATCGAAGTAGCAGCTTGAATGTAAGAAAGCTGAAGCGAAAAGTGCGCAATTATCCAATATGGCAGCCTGAGAAAGGTTTTGTTTTAGGTTAGTAAGGTTTCAGTTCTCAACATTTCGAGTTCAAGTTCCGAATTAGCTAGTCGTGAGCGTTACGCAAGCCAAGCGAGATGGATTGATGGAGTGGTAACGTAGTCCAGAAAAGTTAACTACGTATTTTTAGAATAGAGAGAGGGGAATAAAGGGGTTACCGTTTGTTTAAATCATAATTTTGATTTATATATTTTTTATCTTACACACGCACACACACACACATATATATATATATATATACGCAGTTTTTCACATGTCAGAATGATGAACCATTTCATAACTATTGATTACTTATCTGAGGAATATAGATAAACGAAAGTAAATTCACTGCGCTGACTTAAAGTTTACATTAAATTTATTCAAAATATCTTTCAAGAATTATTCTAAATATACATTCAGTTTAACAGACTATTTTATTGGAAGATATACTACAAAAGGAGACCGAATTAAAATCTACATAATTAACCATCTGAACTTTGAAATCAATTGTATCGGTTTCCGTTATCGATTTCAAGACTTGTGTTGCAGACGACTGGATAAAAGCATTATTCTCCACACCGATGTAAACAATGGAATTTTCAATTGCCGCAGGTTCCCATGCGCTAAGATAGCATAATTTTAATTTGAAGCTGGTATGAAATATTTATCACATTAGTTTCTTTCTTAAATTTATTCATTTTAAATTATCTTAAATATAAAAAGATATTTATTAATTAGAAAGACGACAGGACCCTATTGAACTTTAGTTTAGCTGGGTAAGCTAAGTAATTATTATTTTAATTTATGATATTCTTAACTATGAAACTATTAACGTTATCAGTTCTAATTTCCAAATACTTGCATATTTTATAATAAATTATTTTTGCTTTCATTAGATTAGTAGATTAGAAAAAGGAATTGAAAAACTATTTAACTAGATAAAAAAATGAATACAAGCACTGAGAAACACGAAAGATTATACAAAAATCATAATATACTTCGAATTTTAAAAATTAAAACACTTCCATGAGAAGGAAAGCAAATTAATTAAAGTATTATTTTAGTTGAATTTATCTCAAAAGAAATTTTATTATGAATTTATCATTATTATTATGAATTTATTTCAAAAGAAATTTTAGTTGAATTTATATCAAAATATTTATCTCAAAAGTGAAGTTTCTGTGGAAATGTGCAAGACTAGGTATTTTCCTATCTTTTTCAGTTACATAAAATGCATATGTAAAAAGCTTTCAGAAACTTAACAAAATACATGAAAGCAAACAAAAATTGAATATATTTTCTCATATGTGTGCATGCTCAAATTAGTGCAAAATGATTTTGCTAGACATCGTGCTCTTGACCCTCTCTGTAGAATCGACTGTTTTTGGCCGTTTTACTTGATATTTGAGTTTACGGTAATGAGATTATTAGTTGAAAATATTATTTGAATGCTGACATGAAAGTGTTCTTTCATATAGAATGGTTAGGGAGATTAATATGGTCAAGAATTTAAGTTAAATTTTAGTAAGAGAATGAATAGATTAAATATAAATTTTAGCAAGTTAAATTTGAAAGGAAAAAAATCATTAAAAATGCAATTAAAACCTTTTATGGTAATCTATAGCATTAAGTAATTATCTACTCAAAGAGTAAACAAAAAATACCCAATCGAAGTTTTTAACAAAATTAAAGGCTTATTTCATGCTTCGATTCATCATGTTTTACGTTTACTACATACCAATTCCTGTAAGCAGTATTTAATTTTCATATGAACAATTCGTCATCTCTTCTCCTTTTATCTTACAGAAAGCTATGAATAATTTGCAATATGGAAAAAAATCTGTTTCTTTCCTTAAACGTTTGACTCTTCAACATACTCACTTCTCATTTTTCAAAACGGTCACCTACCTTGATGTGATTAATTCCATCTCAACGAATGCTTAGGAGAGAATAAATAAGACTCCAGAATGAAATTAGGAATTACCATTTGGAAGACACTTTTACACGGACACCTAACCGAGTACCAATTATCAGTAATTGAAAAGTACAACAGACGTAGTTAGCAAAGCGTAATCTGAGATTTCGTACATGAAAGTTTCTTACTTTTTAAATCCTTTTACATCCACCTATCTCATTAGGCATTCATTTTGCCGTCTTTTTTATCGGTGTGTTTCTGAAATAACTACTTAATAAGTGGGGGCTGTATTCATATTTAATAAAATTATTTTATGTTATTAAGTAGGAAACTGGAAATTTATTCTTCTGTGAATGTTTGATGTAATTGTTTTTTAATGTATGTTACACAATTAGTGATTTACTAATTAACAGCATATTCATGAAAGTTATTTTATCTTATCTTCACTACAGATAGCTGATTTCGAAAGATGGCTCTTGTTCAGTTTTGGCGATGAAACCCCATTTCTGGTTACCATGAGAGTTTTAACATGGTTTTAGCTTCTTGATTTATAAAAGTGAAAATAAATCGATGCGCACGTGGACAAAGTCAAGGCAATGTGCAATGACTAGTTTGTGCAATTCTCTGATTTTTTTTAAGTGATAAAAGGTCGATGTGTACATCGACACGGAGTTTGTGAAATTCTTTGACTTCTTGTTTTGGTTCTGTGTAGCGGCCATCTTGAAATTGTGTCTTATTGGCGCCGATCTTGGCGTCAAAACAGAATCGCCAAAAAACAAGGGGCACCCAATTGTAAACTTTTACCAGAAATATAATACGTACCAAACATTCAAGTGGTTTAAAAAAAAATAATTATGAAGACAGATGCATTTTAAGGTTTACACTTTAAAAAACAAGTAATATATAAAAAATTATAACGTTAATTCCTACTTAGGTCAACAAAGAAAAATTTTATTTTAGTTACCTTTTACTAACATTATTAACACTTTTCATTTCGAATTTATAAAGCTGATGGTGGTCTATAATTTCTCATTCTATCCATCTCTTCTAATGTTTCATTCAGTGAGTTTCGAGCAGTCCAGTTCTTCGATAATTATACCATCTAATGATTTCACACGACTCAAGGCGACATATTCTTGACCTGCAGCGAAGAGTTTTCGTAGAAAACTTTTCTTCGTGCTTATGGTTTTCTTTCTCTAATCGTTGCTTGCGTCGTGTTGTAGTTTCTTTTCGCATTCTTCATTTGTGAAGCAAGGGACATTTTAAAGGGTTATATTTTAAACATATATTATTATCACGTTAACATCGACATATGGGGAGAATTTTCGCTACATAATGGGATATTACATCCGCTTCATCAAACTCTATGAAACTACAATTCTTTTAATTCCATACGCTTTAAAAATCTTTAGAACTCTGTCTTACTGTTGCCACTTATTTTTGTTAAATATTACAATACACCACAGTTATGTATTATTATTTATAAGTTGTCATAAAATTAATTTTTACAGCACGTGAGAATTCCTAATAAACGGTCATTATTTGTAAGTTTTATAATACAGTTGCGCGCGTATGGGTCCGTTTTGGATTGAATGCACAAGTCGTTAAAAAGTTAACAAAAATGTATTCTTTTCACAAGAAATAAATCAAAATGCTGAAATACTTCTTCAGAGATATTCGCACAATATCTCAAACATTAAGCAAAACTAAATTCAAAAACAGATAAACTAATTCTATCTCACAGCGAAATCGCTGCAATCAATTACAGCATTAAGCAAACAAACAGTTCGCTTAAAACAACTACAACTGAACTGAGGTGTTTCAAGTCGGCTTTCATAAGTTTTTTTTTAATTATTTACTAGAACATTCTGGTAAAACCTCGATTTTTGTGGATGGTAACAGCAATTACGAGATATTTATTTATTAAATATTAAACGCACGCGCTCTTTTATTTTTACTTTTCCGACGTAGCTGTCTCTTCAAATCTTGCATGCGTTGCACGGAAAATAAAGCAATTTTAATTACAATTCTAAATAAATAGCCAAATAAATATGAAATCCGTAACACTGCCGCCTTCCCGAGGACTGCACGTTCCGGGCAGTACAATCCTTGGACAAGAAGCCAAATTTACAATTACACGGCATCAATGCAATAATAAACATTACGTTAAAATAACAAAATAAAAAATTATTGCAGTAAGTAACTTTCAGCAAATCAAATATTATCAAACGCTAACTACAGTATAAATACTTTCAAATACAAATACTATCAAATAGCATCAAATAGAAATGCTATCAGATACTATCAAACAATAAACACAAATCAAATACTAAATACAAAAAGGACCATGGTCTTATAATATTTACATTACTATTGACAATTATATACAGTACGTAATATGGCCATAGTAAGGAGCTAATCTGTCTTAAAGAACGACTTTAGGCTTAGAGTTCGATGACTTACGTATCCGAACCACGACGCCGTTCAGCCTGTTTATAACTGTGTAAGGACCATCCCAAGGCGAGTGCAGTTTCGGAGAAAGTCCTTTTTTACGAGTCGGATTCCATAACCACACCTTGTCTCCTTCGTTGAAACGAGTAGATTTCGTGTCGTAGCGGGTCTTCATCTTCTCCGTCGCCAAGTTGACTCACACTCGTGCAATGTTGTGCACCACTTCAAACCGGACCTGGAGATCTTGAACGTATTCCTCAGGTGATGAAGGCGCATCTGGAGGGCGACCAAACAGAAGATCACATGGCAGACGAAGGTCACGAACGAAGAGCATCTGAGATGGGAAATAGCCGATAATCTCGTAGACAACACTGCGGTAAGCCAGCAAAAACAGTGGTAAATTCTTCTCCCAGTCCTGTTGGTTTCTGGAAACCACTAATGAGAAGTTATTGAGGATGGTTCGATTAAACCTCTCTACCATGCCGTCCGACTGGGGATGTAAAGGCGTCATTTCGGTTTTGTCAATGCCGAGTAGCTTGCAGAGTTCTTTGATTACAGCCGAGGTAAAATTCCTTCCCTGATCGGAATGTAACTGAAGAGGCACTTCGAACGTGGAAATTCAGTGCTGTGTCATCATTTCTGCTACTGTGACAGCCTCTTGATCAGGAGGAGGGTACGCTTCAGGCCACTTGGTGAAGTAATCCATGACAAACATGATGTATTTGTTGCCATCAGCAGTTCGTGGCAGACGTCCTAAGATGTCAAAGGCGATACGTTCAAAAGGTGCTTCTACATTGTAACGTTGCAGCTTCCCTCGGCTGCGTTTCTTCGGTCCTTTCCACAGGCATCGCAAGATCAGAACCTCCTTTGCATTATTCCGCAAGGTCTTATTATTCCGAAGTGGCCTTTTGCAGGGCTGAAATGTAGTTCTTTAAGAACATCCGGGATCTTGGGAGTAGTAGCTGCCATCGGAATGTCTTTCCGTCATCCTATTCGAATTTCCGGTACAAGATCCCGTTTCGAATATGGAGTAAGTCTCAGCGAGCTCAATATTGTTTTGTCGTGGGACTATAGCTCGAAATGTTCTGCCAGGTAGGTTTTCTGTTTGAGGTCTCAATTAAATCAATTATGGGTTTAATGTCACGGTCTTCTAGCTGATCTTTCCTGACTTCTTTGTCAATCCATGGATCTGGATCAGCCCATGTTGATGTTCTAATTTGTCGTGCGACCGGATGAAGCAGCTGGTATTTAGCTTCGACCCTGGAACAATATCGGCAGATTTCTGAGCAAGGTGTTTTAGACAGGGCGTCTGCGTTTCCATGTGATGATCCCTTTCGATGGCGGATAGCGATGTCATACTCCTGGAGACTCCGTTTCCACCTGGCAATTTGACCTTCAGGATTCTTGAAATTTCAAAGCCAGGCCAATGATGCATGATTCGTGCCTTGCATGTCCTTTAAAAGTGTTCGTACCTCTTCCTGTTTCGCAATTGACAGACGTCTTGGATGTTGCTTGATTGGTGGATGATCACCAGAATCGCTTCTATGTTGAGTCAAACTGTTTCGACCCACGTGAGGAGACGAGCGGGAGACAACATCATGAAGATCTTTAATGATACGCTCGGCAGCATTCTTTTCTTCATCGCTAAATTGCGCATTCTGCAATAACTCCGTTGTAATGCTATCTGAAGACACGGTTTCTGGGATGTTACTTTTTTCTTTCAACGCTGGTTACCGGAGTGCATTCTGCAACCATTTCACCTTTCTTAATAACTCTAGCCTTGTCAGTTACATTGGCAACTCTCACCGGGATAACGGTCCTCGATAGGTCGACGAGCATTGAGGCTATTAGTACTCCTTTAGGGTTATTACAATTCTTGACATTTCATGAAGCCGTACAGGAAATTTCTATTTTCGGCTATGGATCCAGGAAGTAAAATTTCTGTTCTTGCCGGTATTATGATATCGTCTTAAGCTATGGTTTTGTGGATAGATTTCACACTTTCATCATTAATCCCGCATAAGTTTATGTTTTTAGAGGGAGAATGCAGTTTGTTATTTTTAAAGTCCAAGGAAAAATGTTATTTCCTTAGAAAATCCAATCCAAGTATGCAAGGGTCTGTAATTTCTGCTACATGTGCCGTGTGATTGTAGGCGGCACTTCCAAACGTGATGTTAACGTTTAATTTTCCCTCTATGCTAATCTTATCGCCGGACATAGTCTGGAGAGTAACGCAAGGCGGCGTCCCGATAAGTTTATCTTAGAGTTGTTGAGTCAAATCTTCTCGGATGATGGTAACATTGGCTCCCTTGTCGATCGTCATATTACAAGGAACTCCACTGATGTGTCCCATGATGAAAAGTCCGTTACTGCCGCCACTCACTCCAAAAATCTGAAGCGTTTTAAACTGGGGCTTTTCATTATCTCGCAACCTCCGCCCCGCGAGATGGCCAGGAATTAGTTTCCCTCTTTCTTGATTGGCGCGGTCTTAACATCCGTACCCTGGGGTGCTCTGCAGTTTCTTCGAATGTGCCCTTCAGCACTGCAGTTCCAACACTTTACGGTTGGTTTCTTGTCACCAATATTCCGTGTCAAGGCATTCACTTTTCTGGTTAAATCGTCTAGGTGAGCTGTCATTTTGATCGACTGGTTCTTGTATGTGAGCAGCTCTGATTGAGTGGCGGTCTCTACGAGTGGCTTGCTGTGTTGCCTCGAACTTCATGGCCATGGCGTACACTAGAGCGCTTTTCAAGTCCTTGACATCAGCCGTGCTTTCTGTATTTCAGGATCCCGGACGCCGTTAATGAAGCATTGCAAAGACAGGATTTCCCTTGTTTCTGTCGTGCACTCCGAAAGCAGCCTTTCAACATCCGTGAAACAGACTTTCAACATCCGTGGCGAGCTACTGGAGTGTTTCCGTAGGCTTCTGTTGACGGAATTTTAACTGAAACCTGCTGTAATCTTTTAAACACTTCTCTCCAAAACGCAGCTCCAATGTTCCGGACAGAGCTTCGAAATCTAGTCTTTTGTTTTCGGGTAAAGTCTGCAGGATATCTGCTGCGTCTGGTCTCAGAGAAGCGGCGAGATGACAAGCCACAGCTTGGGAATCCGATACATTCGCATCCGCCACTATAGAAAATTGTATCTTGCCAAGAGGTCTTTCCATCATATGTGGATAACTTCAGGAAGGAACCAGAAGACACGGATAAAAAATTTAAATCCTTCAGAATTGCTTCCTGCTGTCGCTTCGAATTTCTTAAAAGCATCAACTTCCTTGGCGACCGAAGAAACCCTGTCATCAATTTGTTGTTGAACGGCACAAACTCTTCCTTCGATTTCTTCTTTGATAGAAGAAACTCTGTAACATAATTGTTGTTCCACGGTCGAAACTCATCTTTGAATTTCTCCAACTTTGTGTTCAACTGCATCCATTTTTCCTTCCATATCATCGAACTTGTTTTCTATTATACATGCTATTTCTCTTTTCATTTCTTCTTGACCTAATCGTATTTCTTGTTTAACAGATTCTTCAATCTTTTCTTGAACAACCTTCATTTCATCTTTTACAGATTTCTGAATAGCCTTTATTTAATCTTTTACAGATTCCTGAACAGCCTTCATTTCATCTTTTACAGGTTCCTGAACATCCTTCATTTCATGTTTAGCAGATGTTCGACCAGCTTTCATCTGCTCTTTAGCTGATTCTTGGCCAGCTTTAATTTCTTCTTTAAATGCAGCAAAGGCTGCCATAAATATCACAATATCTCAAACGTTAAGCAAAACTCAATTCAAAAACAGATACTAATTCTATCTCACAGCGAAATCGCTACAATCAATAACAGCATTAAGTAAACAAACAGTTTGCTTAAAACAGCTAGGTGAAAATGCGCTTTAGCCCACTGCTTGGCGATGTTTTGAAAATCGCCAATTCGGCGCGTTTCTGCGAAACGTCTTTGCAATTGCAACCTTCCTGACACGCTCCGCGAAAACCTATTGTAAACAAAACATAGAATTCTAAAGCATAAATTAGTATGGAAACTGTTGCCACAAAAAGATAATAAAATAATATGCAAAACGAACATTACGATCATTAAAATATTTGTCAGTTAGGTTTAAATTAATTATTTACATTTTATGTTGTAATACTTACACATTTTATGCCGTTACATAACCTTCGCGACACGCTCCGCGAAAACGTAACCAAAATGGCATCGAAGAAAGAAAGAATTTTTTTTAAAAGGGCATTAAAATTACTAACGATACCATGTACACACCGTTCCGTTTTAACTTAAAAAAAATCTGCGAATTGCCCAATGTAGGCAACGTACACAAATGAACAAAATAAGCTAAAATAACGAAAAGTGCACAGCGTTCCTTTTAAACTTAAAAAAAACTTCAGCGAATTGCACAATGTAGACAGCGTACAAACTGTCAGCTATGTTGGCGGATATACGGACTTACCCATGTTGGCGTGTTTATTGCTCATTCAAAAACAATCGCCGCCAAGCAGTGGGCTAAAGCGCATTCCAACCAACAGCTACAACTACAACTGAACTGAGGTGTTTCAAGTTGGCTTTTATACGTTTTTTTAAATTATTTACTAGAACATTCTAGTAAAACCTCGATTTTTGTGGATGGTAACAGCAATTACGAGATATTTATCTATTAAATTTCAAATGCACGCGCTCTTTTATTTTTACTTTTCCGACGTAGCTTTCTCTTCAAAAATCGTATGCATTGCACGGGAAAATAAAGCAATTTTAATTACAATTCTAAATAAACAGCCAAATAAATAAGAAATCGGTACCAATATATTTAATAAAAACAGCATACTTTTTAGTTCCGATAAACAGGAATAAATAAGTAGGAATTGACTTTAATATGTGAAAAAACTGCATTAACATCAAGTGCCATCCACTACAAGTTTAAAAAAAATGTATTTGAACTTGAGTGTATGAATAAAAAGTATTTTATTAACGACTGAAAATTTGAACAAGATATAGGGAGAGTGTGAGCTAATAGTAGGAATTTTATAATGAAAGCGAACTTATAAGGAAATTCAAAATAACTGTCCAACACATATTATTAAAATTTTTAAACAAACGATTTCGAAATGAACGAGAAATTGAGAGATTACCAATCTAATCTTTTTCCTTATTTTGAGACTAGAATATTGAATCATAAATGTATATGTAATATAAAATATTAACCTTCTTTCTGAAAACGCTCTTAAAAGCTAGAAACTCTTCATATTAAAAACTTTTTGCTCTTTTATTTACTCAGCCGTTGGTTTTTAATATATTTGAGTACTTTCATACAGCATTTTCAATTAGTGGAACACTTTCTTGTTAGTTCTTTGTTGTATAGTCCCAAGAAACTAAATATTCGACTAAGCAAATATTGTTTTATGATGCGTTTATATTTCTTACGCAATATAATTGGAATGTCTTCATTTATCCTTCTTCAAGATTGCATATCATAATTACTTCCTGAAAACCAATAACTAACAGAGTGTACTTAAAAGTGTGATGTATTAGAATAACTCAGAAGTAATATACCTTCAAGCTGAATTACATCCAAATTTAAATAGAATTAAAACTTTTTCCTTGTAATTACAGAAATATTTTACCTAAACTTTTGTTTTTTTAAGTGTTCTATTTGATAACCCTTATTCTTCACTATGATTTCACTGTAATTTCCAAGACAATAAAACCTTTTGTAGTATCGGAGTGGGAAAGTATTTTTTCCCATTGCTCTCAAACAGCTTTCCAAAGTCTAAGGAGTTTGTAGGTCGACGTCTGGACAACAGCTTTTTAAACGTCCAAAAACGCAAAAATACATTGATGATAGATCAGAGGATTTCGTACGGATATGAATGAAGAGTATGGCGTTATACCCGTTTCTTGTTCCATTTTTCTAGAAAATTAACGTATTTTGACGTATTACTTTGTCTTGATGCAGTTCTACTGATTGATGACATTGTGGGTAAAGAGAAGGTATTTTATGTTTGAAAATTCGGTTTTTGATAATATGTGGAATTTATCTTAACATTTTTCTTCCATCTCTTTATTTGTAATTTGCCGTTGTATGAAAAATCAGTAACAATCCTAAATCCCTTATAAAAACTATCTTTACATTCTTTGAACTATGTTTTAAGACTTTTTTTTCCTCCTCTTTATTAATAATAAATGGATCTCGTTTCATTATAGTCATTTAAATAAACCCAAGTTTCGTCTATTGCGACAACATTTTTCCATTTTTGTTCGAATAAATGTTTCTCATAAAGAATTCTGTAGCGCGTTGTACGTTCGGCGATATGCCGTAGAGAAATGCGGTGTACGTTATGCTTTTTCGCCTTTTTGAGATTCAAATCAGCATTAATCACTTTGTTTACAGTTGAAACTTGAGCATTTTAATGATTTTGCGACTGGCCTTTGAATTGGCGGATTTTTGTGTAACATTAAAGATCTTACTTTGGAGCATTCAAAACATATAAATTTTCCCTGGATACATGTCGTTAACAATTTTCCCCTTTGAAGCTAAATTTTCAAGTTTTTTCCCTTTGTGGATGACATTACCTATCGTAGCTTTCGATATCGAAAAACATTGGCTGTCAAAACGTTTTGTAATAATTAGATACGAATAAATTTCTTCGAAAAGAACAGAAGCATAGCTTTCCATCCATTCCTTCTTTAAAAGCGACATTTTTCATGAAAAAAAACTGGCCAGTAGCAGACGATAATTTATCTTTCAAAAATATAGTTGCAGTTAAAATAAAAATTCGAAGGAGCAGTGTTTTCTTTACATCAAAGAAAAATCGTCTAGAAAATTTGTGAACAGCCTCTGCATTTGATTTTAATATGCCACACGCATTTCTAAAATATATTTGTGTTTGCAGTAGCTGAAAGAAAGATACGGAGGAAGGACATTTTTGGCAAAGCGCTGTTAATTTACATTCAATTTACAAAGCTAAGGAATTGATCTGACAAAGCTGCTCTTCAAATGTATTTTATGTTAGGCCAACATGAATGTTTTCATGGTTCCTGGTTGCTTATGTCTGAAAACTGGCATTATGAAAATATTACAGGTTATATAAATATAAAAAATGGAAATATTTCAATAATTCGTTTCATTCCTCTGAAGGGATTAGATGCAAAATTATTATTGCTTTAATGAATCAAATAGTTTTCTTCAAGATTTACTTGCGAGCAGAGTAAGTAACAATATTGGGAAATAATGCATATCATATTCACGGGAACAAATATTTGTACGGTGTTTAAGAAGCAAAATTCACAGAATCACAGATCCAGGACGATTACATATGGGAAAAGAAATTAATATACTATTCATTTTAAATGTTAGCTTAATATTTATACATTTCACCTGCTAATATTTATAAACTTCATTTTGAAATGCCTATCTTGCGTCAAGAAGATGATGGTGCAGTTTCAGTTACGTAGAAATTGAAACTGTATGCCCAAACAAAAATGTTGAAGAAAAACTAAAGCTGAATGGAAGTGAAATTAAATGGGTTGAAATTTCACCTGTCTCATCAACATTCTTTACTCGTATAAACAAACGACAAATGACAAGCAAAGAAAAACTGTAAATTTTGATGAAGGGATTCGAAAACGTGAATTTCCTGCATTAGTAAGGCCTTACCAAGCCCCAAATTATTTTAGAACAAATCTTAACTTAGTAGCATGTTCTAACGAACTTAATATTCGCTAACATAAGTAGTAAATGTAAACTACAATAATAATATAAACAATACAATATTCTCTGACGTACATTACGAATTTATGGATTAAAAAATTTGCAACTGCCACTGACTCTTTCCATATAATTATTAAAAAAACTGCGTTTAAGTACTTATTTTTGAAGTGAATAATTCAAAATAAAGAGAATAAAGTGTTTCTTCTTACGATATTTTAAAATTACTGTGGATTCCAGGAGACAGTTTCTTATCAAATGGAGAACCATTCGTTTTTTTTTAAATTTAGCATATTTTATGGATTAAAAAGTAATTACTGCAAAGCCTTTGAGGTAATTTACTGTAAAAATTACGGTTTCGTCTTCGTAATCATGAAATCTGAATGTCATATCTATCAAATAATCTCCCTATATTTATCCAGCTTAAAATAGGATAATACTTCATATGGATTCAAGAGACGTAACACTTATTTCATGAAAAATGGGCAATTTTTATATGTGCCACTCTTTTTCCCATTTTTCTATCTGCCATCTCTCGAGGTTGATGACTTGATTATCAGATTCTTTTCCCTCGGTGAACAGAAAAATTCCTGAATGAAAAATCTTCTTATTCTTGAGATAGGAAAGAAACTGTAAAAGGCCAGCAATTATTACCGTTGGAGGTGTCATTTCTTCCAACCAGAAACGGGAGGAACTACTTGCTTTCCATTATTTTGCTTCCATTTTTATTTAAGGGGGAAAGAAGGGAAATAACACCATTTCGTTAATCATAGATTATGCACAGAGATGACGCCAAAATGAAGAACAATTTTATTTGCACTTGATTTCTTTTTTCATTCTCTACGCGTACAATCAGGGGATCCCTTTTGCCTCGATGGAGAGTTAATTCGTAATATTAATGGCGTATTTTATCTTCTTTTATTTGTATTTGACTTTTTTCCTAGATTTTACTCAGAGTTACCGGAGGAGTGGAATAATTTATTGAAGTTTTGATCTAGAATCCCTTATTTCTGAGCTCAAATTCGAATTAAAGAAAATGCATAATAAGCCTATTAAAAATAAATGAACACAATTTTTTCTTCAGCATTCCCTTGAAAAACTGCACTATCTTTAAAACTGATCAAAACTCAATAATTATAAAATCAGTCCAAATTTCCTTCGTGTTTGTGTTTGTTATGCAGTACAAAAGAGCTTTAGACTGTGCGCATGCATGCATGTTAAATATTGCTTAAAGCAACAGTAAAAAGCAGCTGAAGTGATCAATAAAACGTATGCGAGCTTCTGCAAGCATATTAATTTCTGTTAGTGAAAGTAAACTGGTTTTCAGCCAAAATTTTTAATAGTTTTGAATAATTTATACGGCATGTCAATGATGTTTTCTCTTCTTTTCCAACGTCTTAAAGACTGGATTGATTGATCATAGTACGGTGCGCAAATGCTATTTGCTTAAGGTTATAAAATATGCTAACGGAAAAATATTTTAAGGAAAAGTATTATATACATTAGTTTGTATATGGTAGCCACCCAGCCGGTATATTGGCTAGTTACCCTGACTACCGTAGCAATGGGCTACGGAATCATGGTTGTAACTATTCGTCCATTCATAGGAGCAATGGTTAGGTGCTTCATAATGAGATGGCCAACACTTACGACCCTTGTAGTGGCGCAAGGCTAATGGCTATTGAATAAAGCTCCCTCTCATTAAAAAAGTATAACTATATGGGGGAAAACATGAAAACCGCACATATTTTGTAATTCGAATAATGCATTATTTCACAAATAATGACGAAATACATTATTTCATAAATAGAATCATCGTATCAGGACTGTTGAATATCACCTTAAAGTCCTGTTAGTTATTACCTGACCTGTGTTCTGTTAGTTAATAATCTGCATTAATGGTTTCAGATTTTAGACTAGGCATTTTCAATCATTTGTAGCGGAGCATCTTTGTCCTGGTGTAGAAAATCAGTTTTATCACATACAAAGACCAGCAGTGAAACCATATGGTCTCCCGCGGAGATTGAGAATAGGACAGTGAAATAACCTATTATATAAATCGATAACATAGTGGTTTTTTAACCTCAATATGCGTTTATACATTTGAGGTTTACACAGCGTTACTCGTGGATTATAATCTCATTTGCCAAAATTTTAATCAAGTCTGCCTACTACTGTTTGTAGCAAAACAATTTCCTCGGTTAGAAATACAATTAAAACCTTAAGAAGAAAATGTATCATCAAAAGTTAAGAAGAACTTCAGAAATATTAAGAGGGATCCATTTCTCTAACAAAAGAAGAAATGCCTTCAAATTACAGTGAGATGCTCAATTTACTCATCTGATTATGTCAGGTTATTTGACTTTGGCAAATCACAAGAGGGCTACCTACCCGAGAGTAGGGATGCATTCGTGGAGTATTTTCCAAGGTTTGGCATTACATTTCACATGGCATATCGTGCGACTAAATATATTTGTTAGTTCTTACGTATTATCCCATCGATCGTTTAAGTCAGTTGCCACCGAACCATGAAAGAGTGCGGAGATCCTGCCAAAGTCGCGCCAATTTCCTGTGGAATTCTGAAGGAATTGAAGCATTTTAACTTAAAAATAATAATATTCGTCGATAAGTAATATTAGTAATTGCCGCTTTCTTCTATTTTCTTAGGCCATTCAGAATTAACGGAAGCTCTGTTTAGAACGCTATCAGTAGAAAGTTCCCCAAGTAATTGTTCCAATGTACTACTGTTTTGTCGGATATATGCAACTGACAATATCGTATACATATACACTTTTCTACGTTAGGATCCATATTTTTTAAAATAGTCCATTGCTTATTGTTCCGTGGAAGGCAGGTCTGATGTTTTAATTTTTTTAACACAAGGAAAGATACAGCAATAATACTTTTATTTGTTAAAACAAAACATGGCTTAGCGATAATCAATCAGTTTATATCAAATGAAACCACAGATTTTACGAGTGTATTGTTACGAAGGTGCTTATGCAAAACTGGCGTTAAATCGTGCTACTTAGCGGCAGTTTCACGGTCGACGGATTATCACATAAATACCTTTTCCAAAAAAAATTCTGATCTGGATGTTCTAGAAATCCGGATAATTAGATTATATTTTGTTCTCCAGACCAAATACGTATATATTTATGAAATGAAAATGAGGTAATTTAATTTTCTCATTTATCAGGATTTCAAGCAATAATAAATTATAGCTAAAAATAAATTTCATAAAGTAAATCAAAAAATAAAAATTTTACAGGCAAAATGAACAAAATTACTTTTTTTGTGGCTGAAACACAAAATTCATTTTACGTAAACCAAAATTCAAAATGAAAAAGCAATTTTTATTTGCGCAGAACTTACATTTAAGTACATAGCATAGTTTTTATTTTTAATGCACTAATTTTAGTAAAAACTATTTTCACTAAATTAAGTACGAAAGTAATAATTAGTGATTAAATTTTCGATTAACTATTATAATTAAACAAAGAATGCTATTGTTTAATTGACGTAATGTAATAAAATTTACAGGCTAATACATACGTAAATTTTTGCAATTACAGTTTGTAATAAGTTAGAGTTAATAAAGTAATAAGTTAATAAAATATGTAAAGGAAAAAAACTTAACAAAAATGCATAAATAAATAAAAAAAATACCATGTTTGGAAAAAAACATATTTGGACCTAACAATAAGCAGTTCGTTAACTGGAGTTTCGGATACCTGGAGCCCGGATAATTTGAATTTCGTAATACTTTTAATGCCATTCATTATTTCAGAGCATTGGTTTACCGTTGAAATGGATTTCAGAAAAATCTTCAAATTTTTATTATATACTTCTTTTGTTGGATGAATTTTTCTTTGAAATTCATCCTTTGTGTTATTCGAGGATTAAAGCTGTTCATAAATGGTCAAAACAAATTTTAATCTCATTATACGGTTATTTTTGCGAGTTATACGGTTAATTTAGACAATATTCTGTGTAAGCAAAGTTATCTTCCGAACTATTTAATATTACTGTCTTCTCATCAAATTATTATTTTGAATATTTTCAGGAGGATTTTTCATCATACAGTTGAAACAAATGCCAAGACTAGTTTTTATACCATTTACAAGCAACGTATTCGAAAACAAAGAAAAACAAGGGAAGAATATTATCCGAAGGGGAAATGCAGCAAAATGTGTCAAAAATACTTCTCTTATAGTTTTTGTTTAACTCTGAATCAAGTATGATATCTTAACAATAAGGAAATTCTTACTCTGTCATCCTCCCATTCACAGCTCCCCGAAAGGGACGTAGCAGAATTTTTATAACCATTGAGGTTCTGCAGTAAACAAAAATGTTTCAGAAACAGATGCTGTGAAACAAATTCTATAAAAAGTGTGGAGAAATCGTTTTTAAGTGTCAAGAGGATGTCTTGATATTTTAGTGCATCTTTGCACTAAAAAGCAGTTTTTAAATGCGTTTCTTTGTACATAAACTTTGCTATGGTCCGAATATTAACATTTAATTGTGATACGGTCAAAAAAACGGTTGTTTAATTTTGATCGGATTAGAAAACAACTCTTATACACATAGCAAAGTACATCAGGTTTAATATTCAGTTGGATTCTTGGCAAGAATTTTTATATTTCAATTAACATTTTGAGAAAATTTGTGTATATTTATTTCTTTGTTTAAAGAACGTTTTCATTCCAGATATTTACATATTTTTAAACATCAGAAAAGCACTATGTCGGATCATTTAAATACAAGCAGATCATGGCTTTAAAAACATTTAACCCTCAAAGATTCAGATACAAAAATATACAGGGTGTTTTAAAACTCATGGGTAAAAATTTAAGGGGTGATAAAGATGCGTATTAGAAATGCCTTCACGAGTAAAGGTGCATTCATCCATGAATAATACATATGCACTGATATCAGGCCGTGCTGCTAGCTATTGCATAAACCAAAGCGCAAACTCGACACGTAGCGCATAATCTGCAGATGTCAAGGCCTGAACTTTCTGTACATAACATTCTGTACATAGGGGTGTAATACTTCGTCTCATAATACTCGCCAAACAATTGAGTGGGACACATTTATGACACAGGAAACCTCTCACATGCTAATATCCGGACGATCTTCCACTCTTTGCAGAATGTCCTCTATAACTAGTGTCCACCACATACTTCTACCTCGCCCTCTATCATGCATGCCGGTGACAAAGCATTCCGTTTCAGACAGGTACCGATGCAATCGATCGAACATTTTTCGGTGTGGCACGTATCTTCTCGAGAAACACTGCCTGTACAGTCTTTTGGCTTCCGGAACATTCCCATTCCCATAATAAAATATTTGCATATATAAAATGCATGTCCGTCTTTTCCTGATTACTATATGCCGACATGCCTTCTGAAATCTACGCTAGAAATGACGATGTGTAAGATAACTCGCGCTGTATGTTTTCCATCGCAGTGCCGTCTAGCGGCTCTCTAACCATGCATGGTATGGTGAGAATTGCTTGTTTAGATGTTTTTATCACCTCTAAACTTTTTGCTCATGAGTTTCGAAACACCCTGTATACAGGTAATTTATAAAGAATGTACGCTATGTATCCTGAATAGTTGGTTCAGTACCTGTGGCTCAGACATTACAATTTAAAAAGAGAACGAAGTAAGAGTGATGATTTTGGTTACAAATAACTTCTCAGTAAACGTACCTGAAATATAAATTTTCATAAAGGTTCCAGGAAAAGAAATGCTGCTGAGTAAACATTTTCAGTAATCTAATTGTATCTAATTGTAATCTAATCTAATTGTAATGCCAAATGTGGTGAAAATATTTGAAATGCCTGAGATTATCAAACATTAGGAGTAATTTTAAATTAAGTTATCCCCTTAAATTTTTACTCCGATTATTTATTTCACTACGTGGCTGTGACATTATACTAAATATATCATCTGACTGGTTCCTTCTACACAGTCCAGTCACATTAATGTGACCACCACGTACTTTCCATGTCAGAGTTAAATAACCAATCACAGAAGGCAGGTGGCAGCACAGTGCAGTTGAGCGTATATAAAGGGTGTGTGAGGGCTTCGGAAAACATTTCAATCGTTGGCGTAATGCAGAAACGAAGCGATTTATCCGACTTCCAAAAGGGCATGATCATTGGCTTTCGGGCCAAGGGTGGAAGCATTTCCGAAACGGCTGAGTTTGTGAACTGTTCGCGTGCTGCCGTGGTAAAAGTGTACCGTGCATGGCAAAATGGGACTGTCCAAAATCAGCAACGTGGCAAATGTGGTGCACCACGGGCCATAGATGACAGAGGCGAACGACGGTTGCGGAGATGCGTTCGGGCAGATAGACGGGCTACCGTTGAGCAACTGACCACCAAAATGAACCAAGGGGCTACCAAAAGTGTCTCCCAAAGTACTATTCAGCGAACATTGCTGCGTCTGGGCCTCCGAAGCAGACGCCTGGTTCGTGCACCTATGCTGACTGCTGTTCATCGACGGCGAAGGCTAGAATTTGCACGCCAGTACAGCAGCTGGACGTCCACTGAGTGGCGACAGGTTGCGTTTTCGGATGAATCGCGTTTTATGCTCCATCGGACAGATGGACGTTGGCGTATAAGGCGTGAAACCTCTGAAAGGAACCACCCTGCAACCATTGCCGGAACGGTCCAAGCTGGAGGCGGGAGCATTATGGTCTGGGGAATGTTTTCCTGGCATTCTCTAGGTTCACTGATCATTGTGGAAGGCACAATGGATCAATACAAGTACGCATCTGTCCTTGCGGACCATGTTCACCCCTACATGCGCATTGTTTTTCCTCAGGATGATGGCATCTTCCAGCAGGACAATGCGAGGTGCCATACAGCTGCCAGTGTACGTGCGTGGTTCGAAGAGCACCAGGATGAGTTTACCGTCCTCCCCTGGCCAGCAAACTCACCTGACTTAAACCCAATCGAGCATCTGTGGGACCATCTCGATCGAGTTGTTCGCGCCATGGATCCTCAACCGCGTAATCTAGCGCAGCTGGCCACGGCATTAGAGTCGGCATGGCTCAACATCCCAGAGAACACCTTCAGGGACCTATGTGACTCTCTTCCTGCACGTCTCGCAGCAGTCCGCTCTGCGAAAGGTGGTTATTCTGGCTTTTGACAGATGGTCACATTAATGTGACTGGACTGTGTATTTGAATAACGAGGCGGGCGAAAGGACGTCGCCACGGCGAATCTCTTTTCCGCAAATCGTAGGTACCGGTCTCAGAAGTAAGTTCTTCCATTTTTCACACACTATTTTTTGCGTAAGGAAGCTGCAAGATGTCTGCAAGTTGAGATCATCTGTAAAATTACCTGTCATGAAACTGCAATCTACTATTAGAATATTACGATGAACGATAAAACGTTTTCATCAGTCTTGATGAATAAGGGAAGCATGTTATTGCGCAATTTTTTTTTTCATCGAGATACGAGCAGAAGATTGACTTTCATTTGATTGCGTAGAGCGATCCAGCCAAAAATAATATTTGGTCATAATCCATTCATGTTAAATTCTAGTTGAAATTCTTCTCATCAAGTGTCGGAAAGGAAATTATTCGTGACGATGCATCCAGATAATCATTTGTTTCCTGTATTACGATTAATCGCGATGAACTTGTAAGGAGCTTGTTGTGTGATATCTGATATTAGCTGGCAGCTCCTTTTTTGGATCTTATGTTTGAGTACCAGTTGTTACAACTCGGAAATGAAAATTGATTCAAATGTGAACGTTGTCAGTTAGGTCTAATAATTGATAATTTTCGACATCCATACGTTTTCAGTACGTTCGGCGGTTTTTACCCCATTTGGCCATACTTACAGTACTAATTAATAAAACAAAACCATATGAATAACAGTATCAAAAATTATTTTACGATCGAAATTCTCAAAGATTTCATTAAATAAATTTTGAAGGACCGTAAACAGATATTTTTAAATTCAGCCACGTTTAATATGTTTTCGAATGCGAACTTTTAAAAGATTCCTTTAATAAGATTGCTTTGAATTTGCTATTTAAAACGTATCTGAATTGGAAAACTTATTTTAAAATAAATCTAATTTTACATGTCTTTCAAAATCGACGCCTTCCTTTCAGGTTAAGGTTAGGTTAGGATATTAAATTATGGCAAAGTACACGAGGGCTATCTGCCTAAAGGGAGGGATGCCTTCGTGGAGGACTTTCTAAGGGAAACTGGCTCGTATACACGTTGCACATGGGGAAAACTACGAAAGCGCCCATGCAGCCAGCCCGTTCGCAGGAGTCGAACCTCGGACCGAACTACCAGTATTCAGCGACTTTACCGCTCGGCCGCTGGTGGGCTCCTTTCAGGTTAAAAAAAATTCAATTTTTATTTTACAAAATGATTCAGGGTAAATTTTCTGCATTATGGAACTATTATATTCTGAAAAGGTCTTTAATATGAGAAGGGAAAATTATCTGGAACTTTCTTTCCAGAAAGCCATATATAAAATTAAAATTTTGCATTTTTTTAAATAATGTGCCACTTGACCAAAACTGCCACATTTCTAAAACATATTTTACTTGACTCATGTCTTAAATTTTAAACGCAGATCTGGAACTAATATTCTAATTTACCACTTAACTGTTATTTCTTTTGAAACGAATATAGGAATGAAGCAAAGTGTGCTTCGATTATCCGATTTCAGTATGTCGAATTTTTTCTAAACTGATATATATATACCGAAGTACAGAGTGTGAAAGTAATGCAACATTTTGTCAATAATTCGAAACTATTCGAATTTTTTTTCTTCTCTGCTGGTTTCAGTTTCGCTTTATTGCAGTTCGAGAGTATATCCATTTATGTCATTTTACGTACACTTTAAGGAAATTGTAACCTAAAGTGAAAGTCAGTTTTTCTAAATTTGAAAATTTCAGAGTATTCAAGTTCATTATAAAGTATATTACCATTAAAGATAAGAATAAGTGTAATAAAAATAATGTTTGCGATGCTTTTAAAACAACTCGTAGAATTAATTCTTGCAAAATTTGCATTTAAATACAAATTAACTTTGAATTATATGCTTCTATTTAATTACATACTTTGAAATTATTTTTCTTTGGGATTTACCTCAAGTTCAAGCTAAACTATTTTCTATAATCTTCTTTTTTTAAATTCTAGTTTTAATTCAGAATATTCATTTCTGAAGAATTTGTTTCCGACTAATTAAACGAATTTCAAAATATAATAGTGATGATAATCACATAGTACACATATAACATATAATCAAATTGGGAATTGGAATTCAACGTTTATCAGCTTTATGCAAATATTACAGGAGAAATTTTGCGAAGAAAATTCTATCATACTCTTCCAGTTTGATCGTTTTTGAATGACCTTACTTCTAAACGTCTATGTCCTTGTTTGCGTTTTTGTAATTCATTCCAATAATTCTAAAAATAATCAGGCAAAGAAAATTCTAGAAAACTGAATTTAATTTCGCTATTGGCTTAGTGAGTAGACATTATTTTGGAATTACTACCTATTACTTCAACGAGTCGGCTTAAATATCATAAAAAATTCAAGAAGCAATTTTTACAGAGTAAACATCGTATATACCCATGAGAAATGAGAACGCAGGTCTCTCTTCAGTGGTCTTTCGTTTTGGAAATACAATCCCGAAATGTCTTCGAATAAAATTCCTGTATTTTGGGCAATTAAAGATGACTGGAGAAAGGGAAAAAGGGTTCTGCGAGCCTATTTCCCTTGACACAGTCGACATACTTACCTTTATGCACGTAAAATATAGCTACCAATTTCTTTTTGTGTCAATCAGTGAGTTTAAAAAATGAGCAAAACTCTCTATTTAGTCAAAAGAAAGGATGCAGGAGTGGTAATTAGTTGTTAGAACAACATGGTGTTGAAGGCCGAGGTAAGCAAAAGGACGCTCAAAAAACGATCGTTTTCCCTGGTCTCAAATTGTAACATAGGAGGTCTGCCAAAGAAGCAGCCACCTTACTGGGACCAAGTTCCTTTGCTCAAGCTAAGCATCTTGCGCTTTGCTGCTCTGCTATGGAATTTCATGCTGTCACACCTAGCGGTTTTCAGGATGCAGCCGCCCAGCCTCTACTTGATTGCAAGTTTTAACCATTTTTTTACCTTTGTGCCCAGAGCCGGATTTAACCTTGATGAGATAGGGAGCCGGATGTGGGACAATTTTTTATAGGGGATATGGGATAATGTTTGGGATTATCCAAGAAAGTGGAGGCCTTAAGCTATAATTTATGTAACATATACGTAAATCAGACACTGTTTCTGACATACAATATGCTAATAGTAGAGGATATTTTACTCTCTTCTGAAATCCAAGATTATCACATTCGCTTCTCGGTGGCAACAAGAATCGACGGAAGAAGGTGTATCATCACACACTCAAAATTTTCTAGCTTAATACAACTGATCTGGGAACAGTGATTAGTATGTTTGGAAATTTCCAAAATGTTTAGACACAATTACTTAAAGAATATCGTTACACTTACCCAAAGTATGATTTCTCTTCAGGTATTTTAAGGCTAATTTTTAACGTCAAGTTTATTAGTTCCGCATCCAAATTTATGCATTTATTTACTTTGCCTTAATACGAGTATTCAAGAATTAACTTTCAATCTAAACTCTACTATTATTCAAGTAAATATTGTTATTCGCTGCTTGGTCTGACTATAAAAGTAAAAACTGTAGCTTAAAGTAAAATCTTTTTCTGTACCTTTCCACTAAAAGAGCTGAATAAATAAAGATATTGTACTTTCTAAGAGTAGTATTCGGTCTGAAAATTTATTTGCTTATCAAAAGGCTTTTCCAATTTTGCTTTTAGTTTAAAGTATTCCGTTCAGTTTTGTGCTGCTGAGATATACGACCCTAAAATGATTTCCAAAGGAATTATTTTTATTTTCAGTAACAATTAAACCGTTTCAAGTTTAATTTTATGTAGGAACAGCAAGATATCAAAGAATGGGTTTCCATTAATTAAACATTTAATACTGCTAATATAAAAAACTGGTACAGCCCTTTATATGATATTTTGCTTCGATAGGAAATGTCAATACTTTGCTTTATATCAATATAGAGTATAAAACATTCCTAGAAAAGTAATTATTTAGGCATATATGATTTGGACGACTTAATGATTTGGAAATGACGTAGATAGATGTTGAAATACATATAGTAAATCCGGATTGAAGAAGAAACTTGAGCGTCATATATATTCAACACGACGTAGTCGTAGCAGATTTAAATCATAGCTCTTACATTGCAGTTAAACATTTTGCAGCCGCAGTTCACTAGGCACATTGATCTTGCCTTTCTCAAAACAGTTACATTTTATACATTATATATGCTTGCACCGATGCATGTATGCTTGGTACTGGAGCTGGTGTATTAATCTATTGTAACTATTTTGCATTTTATAAGGTAGTGGGAAGAGATACTATCAATTTTGAGCATGAAGTTGAGGCTATATTTATTGCTCTGAATCAATTAAACGGTCGGAAGATTAATTTCCCTCGGGCTGTTATTTTGTCCGCTAGCAAAGCCAGCTTGCAGGTTATTTCTAACAATAAATTTTGCACTTCCGAATGAATTTACGGCTGACTCATTTGTCTTGCAGAGGATTCCTGCTCAAAAAAATCGAGAAAAATGAAAGAGCCGATTTTCTGGCAAAGAAAGGAACGACTATTCTACAAACCACTAATAACCATATGACTTTGAATTCTATAAAACTCCTAATTAAATTAGAATTTAAGAGGAGGTTTGCCTGCCACCCTTCAAATGAAGCTAAGGAAAAGCCTACGGATGCCTTACTAGTTCACAGCCAGTTATTCCAGATTTTCCTCGTCCTATAG
>KK120341.1:157923-172124 GCA_000611955.2 Stegodyphus mimosarum
TTCGGCGCGGTGCCTGAATTACCATCTTTTTAAAATTCGACTTAACTCATAGAAAACCGAAGCCTTCGCTAACCTCTACGCTTTAAATACCAAAACACCCGATATGTCTTTCCAGATTCACAACAATTTCCCCCCCTCCCCCCTGCATTGTTTCACAAACAGGTGTGAATATTTCAAATGCCATGCGCAACCAAAAGATAAGAAACCAAAAATAAATCTTTTAAGACAAGCTGTCTGCAATAAACTGATACAATGCATTTGGGGAAACTGCACCTACTACTGCATACCTTGGTTATGGGGAGGGAGAGAGCAACATTATAATATCGAGCGGTTTTGGTCGTTTGAATGGAAGGCTGTCTCAGCCATTTTGTTCTTCAAAGGGTTAAGGACTCTTCAGTCTGTACAACTCTGGACATTCCATGGTTAAGAAGCATATTGAGGAATGTGCTGCCATATTATCTTTTAATTCTATTGTTCTTAAGTATTGGGAAGCAAGATCAAGACTAATGGCTAAGTGGCCAAATGTCTGGCATTTGTATAAGTAAATAAATATAGGATAAAACCGTCTTAGCGAGAACACAGGCAAAAGCAAAACTATAGCCAGCTAGCTTATTAACAGAATGTTTCGGTTTAAGTTGCGAATTAGCTACGTCATCAACATTATTAAGTCATAAGTATGGACTGATCTAGAAATGATGCAGTCCAGAAAAAAGTTATTACTACTTTTAGAATACAGAAATGAAGTAACTCCTGTTAAAAAGAGGAATTAAGGGCTATTGCTATTGCTAAAATGTATAATTTACAGTTATATATTTTTTCCTTGCCCCCCCCCCCACACACACACATACATATGTATATATAACCAATAAAAACATAAAGTAAGAAATTTAGAACTAATTTTTCACAGAGACCAAAAATTGAAATTCAAAAGTAATAAATTCCAAATAAACCTATAAATGCAATAAATAATTTAACGAATAAAACTAGTTAGGGGGCTAGCCTAAATTACAATAAAGTTTACACAGGAAAACTTCAACCTTTGCCTTTGTGATGTTAGTTAATATATATATGTATATATATACATACATAGGCAGGTGTTCATTCAATCTTTGCATCTTTGTTTATTGCTATTTATCACAGTAATATGAAATGAAGAAAGTTTATTAATGATAGAAATACTGACTACATTTTTAAATATAAATTTATTTAACATTTAAATTACTGCATCAAATAGAAAACTTCACACATTAGTAGCGTTTGTCATGTTTTCCTTATTTCCCTAGAAAACACATTTAATGGGAAAGTTTATATGAAGGCCATAATTAAAAATATCCAGAAGCAGTATTAAATTTTATTTAGATTCTTAGATGATATTCAAAGATTTCAACGTTAATTCTCTTTTAAAGCATCAGCTTTCCATTAATTGAATTTTTAAGGAAACATATTGTTAACAAAAGATCAAAAACGACGCAGGCCTGAAAATAATTCTACTTTTCGGGTAGAACGTAAGCAATTAAACAGCCATTTTGTAACATTTAAAGGTAAAGGATTTAGAAAATCCAGAACCGTAGTCAATGAAATCTTTTCTAAGGGTAAATGGCTGTGAAGAATATTGCTTAATATCTGCTCCATTAACGTCATCTTAGAGGTATGCAAAATATGCTTTATAATTAGATGTTACTCGACAATCTAATTATGATTATAACGAAGATTTTATCTTACACGAGAGAAAATTCATGTTAATGTTCGACAGCCCGCAGTGAAGCATCAAAACACTCATTAACAACATTTCCTCTTTCTAGAGCGTTTCCCTTAACTAAAATTCTTTCCACTTGTATTTTATTCATGACTTAAGTTTACGACATAAAGTATGTATCATATTTGCATCAATCTACGGTGAACCCAGGAGCAGTTGCAGAAGAGAGAGATACAAAGTGCTTGCTCAAGAAAGTCATTATTTGTCATACTAATATGATGGCTTTTAGGTAATTCAGAACTGAAAATTATTAGATTCATTAAAAATTGTCTTTGGAAGCGATGAATAAATTAGATGTACATATCAATCTATTTCTTAAGGCAGCAACAATGTATTTTTTAAGGCAAATGTCTTTTTATTTTATTTAACTAAGCTTATTGCTCAGAATGCTGTATTAGAAATCTCGTTAACCTATTTATGCGTGTCAGCGGAAAGGTGTTACAACGGTTGTAGTTTTTTGGCTCTAAGCTTCCACTATAGACTGGTATGTATGATAAGCTTCGCAACTGCATGAACTCCAGAACTTTCTAGAGAATTCCACTGGTGAGCTTGCATGACGCAACCCGCAATAATTATGCTTGTCGTTCGATATGTCGTCAGCGATTTTTTTCAGAAACGTGGCTAAATGTTGCCATTCATCATCATTACGAGATATATCGCTGCGTATTTCTTAACGATCGAATTTCTTTACTGTTTAATTGAGAACAGTTAACATAGTTCTTTTTTTCATCAAGCCTCTAGCAGAGTTTATGCTACTACCATAACTTTCGTACTACAGTAAACTACTTGCATGATTAATAAAAAGAGCGTAGAATATGCAATATTTATTATTTTTACCACATCTGCAGCTATATATCAGTAATACCATAACAACTCAGAAAACATATTGCGTAAACTGAGACTTTGTTAGTTTGCAAACTGAGCAGATATTTTTGGTGGGTGTCGTTGAAACATCTGTGGTTGATGTGAATTATTGATTTTTCGTTTGAAGAATTTTATCTAACAATAGATCAACTTCTACGTTGGATTTCAAGTATTATGTAGTGAAATTCGAGAATTTACTGACTAAGGAATTAAATATCTTAATTGTATTTATTCGAAAAGTAGAATTACTGTAGTCTAATTTTGTTTGTTTATTATTTGAATTTAATAGGGGTTTTAGTTTGCTAAATTCTTATTTGAGAGCCAGTATTTCAATGTTATTTCTTTTTAAATTTCGATTCGTAAAATACTGATAAAACAAGTAGTTTTGTATGTAAAAGAAATCTGGAGAGCTTAGAAATTTCCTGCGCGATTTCCTTTCTCGGAGTCTTAGAATGTTCGAGAACATTTCTTATTGTCTTATCTTGCTTTGGAGGACTGAGTACATGCCCTCCTTGACTCCTTGGTCAAAATTTACTGTTAGGTTACTCGGGAAGATCAATGAGGTTACGTTGGCTGTGTGCAGTTTTGGCTTTCTGGTTTACAGGTTTTGGCCTTCTGGTTACTCTCTGGCGCCTGTGCAAGTGTTGTTTTTTGACTGATTTGGCTGAAAAGGTTAATATTCGTGTTTGGAAGGTGTGAAATTCCGAGATATTGGTAGCCTGGTCGTTTTTGTGGTCCCACAAAGGAGATCATAATCTCGTCACTTTGTGCTTGTTTCCAGTGAGTTGATAGTTTAAAAATGCCTTCTGATAAGAATTTCAATTGGGAGTTCTGGTCGAGACTCATATGCTGTAAATTCGAGGTGGTTAGGTATTAAAAAGACTTAGTAAACTGGCTGATTTGTTGCTGCTTTGTGAAAGAGGAAGGATAGGAAAAAGGTGGCAGTTCGCCAGAGTTTTGGAAATTTATAAGAAAATGCATTTCTTCCCATGTAGCCGGATGAGTTATGTTTTGCTGATATCGTTGAGCTAGGACTATTCCTGGATCTGGTTGGGTAGATATGAAGTTCGGGGACTTTCTGGAATGCTGGATGTATCAGTAAGGTTATTCATTTTAGTTTCTGGTTTCACCAGCTCCCGGTGTCCAATCACGGTTGTTAATATGTTTAGAGTCGCCTTGCCGCTCAATGGAAAAGTCGTGTTGCTGTTGATGTGTTGAGGGAAGTTCTGCCACCCAATGGAAAAGTTGTGTTGCTGTGAATGTGTTGAGGGAAGTTCTGCCGCCCAGTGGAAAAGTCGTGTTGCTGTTTATGTTCTGAGAGACCCCCTGCTGCCCAATGGAAAAGTCGTGTTTCTGTTAATGTGTTGAGATACGTGCTGCCGCCCAATGGAAAAGTCATGTGAGAACTCCTGTGATGGTCCTGTGGGTCAGGGTCTACAGGGAATGTTCCAGCAGACTCGCGTTTTCCTGCAGTCAACACCTGAGCTTGAGATCTGATGAGGAAAGAACATTGCGCATTCCTTTTTTTTGTTTGTAGCGTAGTCCAAGAGGAGGGATTCACACTACTTATAACCTTGACTTTTTTTCTTTTCTTGATGATTCCGCTTACTGATAAATTTTTGTTCGACAGATAAAAGATTGAGAAGCTCTCCTGATACTGAAAGTGACATCTTAACTTATTATCTATGGATAAATATGTATTAAGGTTTGATAAGACAAAATGATAATGCCTCTTTCGGCGGTACGGCTGAAGATCTAAAAAACTTGTTGGAATGTAAGAGAATTAGTGTTTTGGATAGTAGTTATGTGAATGATTAAATGAAATTCATTGCACTCTAAATATTATAATTAATTAAATTTGTACTCTTATCAATAAGATTTCTTAATGTTATGCCTCTCATGTAAAACTGAATTGTTAATCAAGATTTAACCTTAGAAAATAAATGAGAATAGTAAGAGTAGAGGTGAGTCTGTCAATTGTTCATTTTCTTTTTATTTATTATTTACCCTCGTGACTGCTAATGGTTCTTTTATTTAATGGTTAACCTCAATAACCTACTTTAACCTACTGTTTGAGTATTTACCTTAATTGAGTGTACGACCATTCAACGGCGCGAACCCGGAAGACTTCAGGACACAACGCCATATCTTCACATTCTCGATTTAATTAGGGTGATATGATAGATTTCATTATTGTATTTTGAAATATTATTAATTGAGCTTCTCTTAAGTGCTTACGGATTTCATGTCCCTCACGCTTTCAATGGTTCCTCTGTTATTCTAGATATTTAATAAATTTTGGGCACCGCTATTTAAAGATTTTTGGAGCTTTGACTAGCTCAGTTTAACATTTTTGTTTCCAACGTGATTATTATTGAACATTAATGCTGCCGTGATTTTACATTGGTGCAGTTATTTAATAGTGGCACTATTTTATACAAATAACACTATAAGGAATTTCTCCCGCCTTCATGGTGTAGTGGTCAGCACGCTCGACGCGTAACCGAGAGGTCCGTGATTAGATTCCCGGTGAAGGCGTTGCTTACTTTTCATCACTCCTGCTCCTGAAATAACTTAAAATCTCTACAAGTCGCGCCCGAACTGAAAGGTGGTGGATGATGATTCTCCGCCACCACGATTTGGCGATTGGGACCCATAATCCCCAGTCGCCCTCTGAAAGGGGGGAGTATATAAGGTATTTCTCCCGCCTTCTTCACATGCCTGCCCTGGTGTAGTAGTCAGCACGCTCGACGCGTAACCGAGAGGTCCGTGGTTCGATTCGTAGCGAAGGCGTTACTGATTTTTCATCATTCCTGCTTCTGAACTAACCTAATGTCTCCACAACTGGAGCATTATACGAAACAAACTTCCAATGTTATTGTTAATCAAATTGTTATTAAGGAACAGGCGAATAAGAAAACATGAACATTAAAAATATTTTTAAGTGGAGATTGAGAATAAGATAACTGTTGTTATTTAAGTTTCGCAAAAATTCAGCATTCTGTTTCATTAGAACCCATGAAAACTAATAGTTCGTTCCACCTTGGTTTTCAAAAAGAGTTTTTCTTGTTTTTCTCCTTTGGTATTTTTAATCATCCCACTTCATGCACATAGCTTTAACATATCTCCTATAACAAATTAATCAATCTAACTAATTTTGATTCGTTCGGTTTAAAAAAGAATTCTATGGATTTCGAGACTTCTTCAAATGTTTGTATTTAGTTTTTTATTTACTTATTTATTTTCAGTTATGTAAGCTATGGAAAAAGCGCCTTTTAAATTTCTAATAAAATTTACTTTCTCATTTCGCCCCTAAGTGTTCATGTTATGCTTTTCCTTTCATTGTTAAAACTTACTTTTATTAGTTCGTATATACGCTCACTTCCAAAATTTAAGCACGAAGATGTAAAATGCAAAAAATATCAACAAATACTGCTTTGATTGACACAAAATTCGGCAGGAAAGTAACAAAATCAATAATTATATACAGAAATGAAAACAATATTAAATTTTTGTAATATTCAGATAATGAGTTACTATTCAGATAATAACATACTGGAGATTTAACCAGAATTATGCATAAAGTGAAAATAAACAGCATAAAATGAAAAAAAGGACATTAATAGGGTATGTGATCCCTCCTCATCTGTATACAACGTTTACACCTTGTGACCATGCTTTCAATTAGGTGCTCAACCACCGCAGAATTAAGCAATCGCCTTCTTCTTTTAGAGCAGTTTCCAGCTTAATAAGAGTGGCTGGGGGTGGGAAACGTGAAGATACAGCACGACCGAAAGCATCCCAAGAATGTTCAATGGGATTAAGGTCGGGCGAATATGTTGGCCACGCCATACGCGCAATCCTTTCACTCTCCAGGTAGTCATCGACGATGTCAGCTCTATGCGGACGTGCGTTATCGTCCATTAAAACAAAAGTAGGGCCAACTGCTGTAGCGTACAATCTCATAATGGTTTCTAAAACTTCATCTCGATACCGGACAGTCGTCAAAGAACCCCGTTTAAAGATGTGCAGGTCCGTGCGGTATCCTAATGAAATCTCTGCCCACACCATAATACTTCCGCCTCGGAATGCGTGATGTTCGGTGATGTTTTAACACTGATTGCGTGTTCGTTGTTCACGCCATATCCTTATACGCTTGTCATCTGGCTCTAGAGCTAATCTTGACTCATCAGTAAACATGACATTGCTTCAGTCAGACACACTCTAACTGACATGTTCCCGGCACCACTGTAATCGTGTCCCTCTTGATTGGACGGATAGAAGAACACAAACCCGAGGCACCCGAGCGTACAGTCCACTCATATGTAATCTTCGGCGTACAGTAGCTGCAGATATCGCCTTACCAATGGACGCTGTAACCATAGATGTCACACGTGTGGAGGTCGCTCTGCGATTCAGCTTGGCTACAATAGCAATATATCGATCTTCCGTGGGAGGTGTAAACCTTGGGCGACCGACTACGGGCCTTCGGACAACTGTCTGTGTGGTTCGGAATTGTTTCCATAGATGTGAAATTACAGAATGATGAACGGCGAAGAAAAGAAATCGACTGTTCTGCTTCGATGCGCCCCACAGCACGCCAGCACTCGAAACCTTCCATTCGTCTTCCGGAAGTCATAGAAACACTTAGATGATATAAGTATTAGGATAAGGCGTATAAGGATATGGCGTGAACAACGAACACGCAATCAGTCCCAAAACATGACCGAACATTACGCATTCCGAGGCAGAAGCATTATGGTGTGGGCAGGGATTTCATTAGGATACCGCACCGACCTGAACATCTTTAATCGGGGGTTCTTTAACGGCTGTCCGGTATCGAGATGAAGTCCTAGAACCCATTCTGAGATTGTACGCTGTAGCAGTTGGCACTTTGTTTGTTTAACGCACATCCTCATATAGCTGACATCGTCGATGACTACCTGGAGAGTGAAGGGATACCGCGTATGGCGTGGCCAGCCTATTCGCCCGACCTTAATCCCATTGAAAATCCTTGGGATGCTCTCGGCCGTGCTGTATCTTAACGTTTCCCACCTCCAGCCGCTCTTATTGAGCTGAAAACTGCTCTACAAGAAGAATGGCGATTGCTTAATCCTGAGGTGGTTGACCACCTAATTGAAAGCATGGTCACAAGGTGTAAACTTTGTATACAGATGAGAGGGCATCAGAAACCCTATTAATGTCCTTTTTTTCATTTTATGCTGTTTATTTTCACTTTATACGTAATTCTGTTGAAGTCTCCAGTATGTCAATATCTGATAACTTAAAAACATTTAATATTGTTTTCATTCCTGTACATAATTATTGATTTTGTTTTATGCATAAATATATATGCTACTTTCCTGCCGAGTTTTGTGTGAATCAAAGCAGTATTTGTTGATTTTTTTGCATTTTATATCTTCGTGCTTAACTTTTGGAAGTGAATGTATAAATGTAATACATATCCAAAGTCACGCTTTCGAGACATGAAAAACGCAAGTTGAATTTCGTCAATCGGCCCAGTAGGTCCTTTTTTCCCTTTCCAAGCCCTCCTCTTTTTTTTTGGACGCAGTGTACATGAAAGATCCTTACAATGATCTTAAAATGTACACTTGTACACCAACAATGGCTGTTGGAAAAAAGTATACAGAGAAGCTCAATCATATTTCGGATAGTAAACAATTCGCTGTAGACTGTTAAAGGAGATTTGCTTCACTCTGTTCACTCTATCTGGAATGGTATCACATTTGGAAAGCGTTATGTCATATTAAATGGATCAATTTTTACTTTTCTAAACCAAACTGCTAAAATGTGTTTTATATGATGCACTCTAAGTCGTAAGATTCATACCTACAAAAGACTCATCACATTAGACTCTCTCTAGCGTCAGTTTCTAAACTACTTCTAAAGCTAGCACTCAGCAAGATCTGAAAGTTGCATGATAACATTCAGGATTTTATTTAAGGTACTGTCAAATGCATCAAAAAAATTATAACATCACCGCGATAAAAATTTCACCAGCTTGTGCGTTTCTTTTTTTTGAAGTCTTTAATGCAATCTCATCGTCGCAATGCGAAACAAAAAATAAAGTTAAAGAAGAGCTTAAATAATAACTAACCCAAACAAAACACTGTAGGGGGTAACGAGGGGGTGAACCTTGTGCGCGAAAAAGCAGCGAAGGAAATCGTGTTCACTTCGTTCGAAATTTTTTTCCCTCTCCCTTTTCGGACTTGAGGTAATTTAAGTTTTTACACTTTCTCCTAGCAAGAAAAATAAAAATAAATAATAAAAATAGAAAAATTTATTTCGCCAGCAACAACGCTTTCACACCTTTCTACTTTTCATTTTTACTTTTAACTTAAATCTTATTGTTTTCTTGTGTCTTTTGCGCGAGTGGTGTAAGTACCAAAGAAAAATATTTCTACTTGCTTAGATACTAACGCCATGCTTTTCTCTTAAACTCATTAGCAAAACAAACTGAAAATTACAAAGAAAGATACCACTTCAGTTTTTCAAGTGTTCTGAGAAGTTATTTCGCGATATTTCCGCAGAGAATGCAGTCAATAAATGCTGTTGTGTGCATGCAATTTAGGAATTTCAAATACGATTTTGGAGCAAACCTTTGATCAAATAACAATGATTGCAACATGAGTTCATCTAATATGCAACAATGAAGCTTTACTGAATATGAATATTTCAGATCTATTTAAATAAAGTGAGGTTACTCTAATAAACTGTTGTAAACTAATTTAATTATTTATTGCTTGGATTAAATTTATAGTAATTG
Source organism: Stegodyphus mimosarum (assembly GCA_000611955.2). Lineage (NCBI taxonomy): Eukaryota > Metazoa > Arthropoda > Arachnida > Araneae > Eresidae > Stegodyphus > Stegodyphus mimosarum. The sequence continues at coordinate 167,331 of KK120341.1, forward strand.
TGCATATTTGGAATTAATATGATGATTCCAATTAGAATTGAAGCTCTTCAAATATTCGAATTGTGAAACAGAATGTTATGCTTTGACAAATTTCATGCTTAAGATCAGGAAATGGTTTATAAATGGGTTAACAGCACGGTTATGTTAATCGTAAGACCAAATCACAGAATCAGCTAAGAAATATATAATAAGCCATTCATCTATTGCATATTGCTATTAATGTTTGCAACATCCAGTTAATAATTAATTACAAAAGAAAGCAAAAATCTATAATGAAGAAATCGTCTCAATCACTTCCCGTAATTATATTAAAAATATTTAACGTATGTAAGCAATTTTAGAATCTTAATTCTTCTAGTTTCAACAGAAAAATAAAAGTATTTGAGATTCTAGTTAGCATTCATTATTAACAGATAAAATCTGTATTCTCTGCTTCATGTAAAAGTAAATCTCTTACGTAAAAAAGAAAGAAAAAGAAAAAGAGCTTTAGGTTGGCTTAAGTTTTTTTTTAAATTTTCTCTTAAATTTCGTCACGCGCGGCATTGCCCGAGAAAATATAACAATTTTAATTACAATTCTAGTAAAATAGCTAAATAAATACAAAATCCGTAATACTTATATAAAAACTGCCAAAAATTTTTATTTTCCAATTTAAAACTTTCTATACTTATATAAAGAGTTAATTAGATTTTGTATAAAATTGGGCAATAGGAATTGGCACTTTACGTGAATCCCATAACAGTGTGCAAAGAAAAACGATATTAAAACATAATCCAAATCTTTTCAATTTTAACATTTAAAACTTTTATAGCAATCGGAACAATATACTGAATTTTGGTTAAAACTGAAAAACAGGACGTAATATTTTACTTGAATCTCTGAAATACTTCTAGAAAAATTATGTTATGAGATAATACAAAACTTCTTAAATATGGTATTTAAAATACGTTTATGATTGAGAACAAGATATTAGGTTTATAAACATTAAATGTATTATCGAAATTATTCTAAGTGCAACAAGAATAAGCTGCCTTTGAAGACGAGCTCTTGTTATGAAACAATTAAATGCATTAGTCTCAATCCTCAATTTTGTATTCGCTTCTCTTTTCTGCCGAGTCACATTTCAAATAAAAGGATGTTGCCACTAAATGTTATCGCTATGCATTATTTTTAAAGAATTCGTACGATAGTAACTACAAATATATTATATAGATATAATACATATATATTATTATATACAATTATAGTAACTACAAATATAGCGAATATAAAAAATATGACAACAATAAATATTGCATTGGGAATTCTAAAGGATATACTAATTTAAAGATTATATTATTCTGTTTTCGAAGTTTATGTGACATAAGGGCAAAAAAGGGTGATATTTAATACATAAATTTACAACGACAAATAAAAATGTTGGCCTTCTTATTAAGAAAACTGAAAAACTGATAAAGAAATATTATAGTAGCACTTTATGGGAATTCTAAAGATATGTTGCTTTTAACAGTTTTGTGATTGTTATGTCACTAATTTATCAATCCGGAGAACACATTACATGACCAATGGATATACTAAGACCGATGTGATATTTTTAAATGAAAGCATAAGAACGAATGGGTAGAGGAAAGCGTATACTTATCATTATTCAGTGTATGGGAGAATAGAAAAATAAAAAATGAATTGTGTTTACAATTAACATAAAAACGTAAAATTTATAAGCAAATAGATTTTGATTATAAGCGATCAACCGGAAGTAATAACTTACACAAAACTCGTTGCTATTGACGTTTGCTGCACGTTTAGATATGAAAATGACTGTAGGTCATATCCTGGCAATATAAGAATTTTTCATATAGGTTTTAACTTACATGATATACATTTAATTCGTGTAATATACCTAACTCTCTTTTTACACGAACTTTATTGATATGAACTTGATTTAACACGAATTCAAAATAAGTATTATATTCTCTTTTTACGAGTCTTCTTTCGATTTAATAGAAGAGGGCCAAACTAAATTTCTAAGAATTTTTTAGCCTAATTTTTAGCTTAACCTAGCCTAATTTTTACTTTCTTTTTACGAAGAAAAGGAAGTAATGTAATCCCGAAAAATTTTGGGTATCATATTTCAAAGAAAATATCCATTTTGACCGCTCTCGAATAAATATGAATATTTTTTTTGTGCAACATCTGAACGTATGGATAGAATTAAAAAACAGTTAAACAGTTTTTTTCCAAAACATATGGCAAAATGGAATTAAAATGGATTCAGAAGAGATATTTTTTCTTGACGTCTGTGTGTATGTACTTACGTATGCTGCATAGCTCAAAAACAAGTAGCTGTAGAACTTTGAAATTTAATATATGGGCCTGCAATAACATCTAGCTGTGCATCTCCCTTTTGCGTTGCAATCGACCGCATAAAGCTTATGTTCCCACTCTGTTACCCGGCTCGGTGAGTTCAGTATTTTTATTCTTATACGTTGATAAGTTGCACAATTTTTGCTTTATAAATGGTTGAATTATGTTTTCTTATGTTCCAGGAAAGGTTTTATGGTTTTAGTTAATTTGCAGGCAATAGTTGTAGATTTATCAACAATTTAAAAGTTTAAATGGCGTTAGGCCTAACGAGGGCTCTATTTGTTTACGTTTGAAAGGTTTAGTAGAGCAGTGAATTAAGTCAGTTGGTGCATCAACTTCTGAGTGTTTTTACACAGTGGAACCAAAAGTTAACTTTCAATTTTATGCACCGACAATTTGGTCTTCTCACCCTTTGGCCGAAATGCTTGTTCTGGCGTAGAAGAAGTTAATTGTAAATTTTTTTAAAACGTTTTGTACTGTATTTGGTGATCCAGGTTTTTACGTATTTTAAAATTCTTAATGGTGATGTTTTGAATTTTTTTCAATTTTACTTTGCTAGGGAATGAGATCTGAATTAATTGAACGAGAAATATATCTCTAATGAAATTCGAGGAAATAAATTCTAATGAAGTGCAGAAAAAATGAGCATAATTTAACAGGCCGTACAAGGAAGTCATTCGGTGTTCACATCAGATATTTATTTTTGGTATAGTAATATACGTATGCCCCTTACAGTTGAAACATCATAACTAAAGGGATTTCGTGCTGATGTTGTTCTATACGCCACAAGGAATTTCAGCAGTAAATGAAGAAAACGAAGTCTACAACATTTTTGTGATCCTTTCAAAAGCAAATTTACTTTAATACATTTTCAGGACATATTTTGTTGAAATACAAAATTAAGACTTAAGTGAATATCTTCATTTTTTTTTCTAAATTATTTTTGCTGAAAGTCTAGATCCCAATCGAGCTTTCTTTTCTTCCATAGACATACTGTTTTTATGCTAATTGTTTTACTTACATCTATCGTATAAAATAGAATTAAATGTATATCTAACTGATAATTTTTCTGCCTGTTTACCGCCCTTTTTATAAATAAAAAAAGATGCTTTGTTAATTATTAGAAACTCGAATTTCAGAACATTAGAAGGTCGAATTTGAATGTTGAATTCATATTTCATTTATTTGATATTTTGTATAATTTTTGCGTGTAATTAATTACTGAAGCTTGCAAATCCTTACTTTATACCAGAATTATTAAATTTGTGGAAGAAACCACATATTTTAAATTTTTAACAAAGGTAAAGAAAATGCCTGGAGAAATTATACTTAGTTCTTTATTCATAATCAAACATAAATATCCGTCTAAAAAGAATCTGAAATTTACTACAAAGAAATATATTTTGTCTGAGATTTAAATCGTCATTTGCATTTTTCTTAAGCATTTTATAAGACAGCGAAAGCCATACACCATAATATTTTTAATGAATATTTTAGCATAGCAGATGATTTAATTTTTAGAAAGGGTCAGAAAGAATTTCGTAAAAAGTTAATTACATTCCACAACTTGGAGTGGATTTCCTTTCAAAAGTTTAAGCCATTTCCTGCGGAAGAAAAGTGAACTTTTTAATTCATTTGAAAACTCATTTGAATATGGTAAATTCTTTCCATAAAAAGCATGTCTTTTTAAGCAAAATAAAATATGAAACAAGAAGAATGCTTAAGATATATCAAAATGCGCTGCAAAAGGTTGTACATCAAAAGGAAGCAAACAAACATGACAGAAATAATAGCATTTAAAAAACAAATACATATTTTAAATTTAGTGAGATGCATCTTTAGTTTAAGTTTGATATTTTTGAGGGAGATGAATAATAAAGTGTTGCTTGGATATTGGTTTTCAGAAAGATAATTAAAATAGGACAGTATACAACTACAGCATAGCTTTGTATATGCTTGTAGAGACATTACTTGTTTTTTGAAACAGGAGTAATGAAAAATAAGTAATGCAGTCGCCGGGACTCGAACCACGGACTTCTCGAATACGCGCTGAGTGTGCTGACCACTACACCACGAAGGCATGCTAAGAAGGCAAGAGAAATACCTTATAAGCTTACTCAAATATAACAGATAACAACATTAAATATCCTGATCAAGGAGGATCACAATATTTTCGGATTTCTGAAAAATGCAGATAATCGGATTACATTTTACTGTAGATCAATTACAGAAGTTTCAGAATTTTCACATTTTATTGTATTGTTTGGAAAATTATTTTTCTAACCTGATAGTTGTACTTTTTACCAACCAATTTCATTCTAAACTGTGCTATTATATGTTTTGACAGCTGACATTTCAAGGTGTATTTGAAAAAAAAAAAAAAATGTTTGTGTAATTTTTTTTTTCGGGAGGAAGGAAGTAAAAAATCAA
>KK120341.1:172144-189006 GCA_000611955.2 Stegodyphus mimosarum
TATATATATATATATATTATATATATTTTTTATACCTGTTCAAGCAAAAGAGCGTTAGGCGTACATGAAGAATATTTGTTGACAGAACGCACATGTCAAAACCTGTTCGCAAAATTTCATTGACTTTTTCTATATTGAAGCTTATATATTGTTTCTATAGTATTCCGATATTGAAGATGCTTCATGTTCTAAAGGCCAGTTGAATCTAATGAAGACAAACGGAGCTACTGGTTAAGGCAAACGTCCGAAGAACAACACCAGAAATCGCGAAGAGCTTATATTATTTCTCTAATTCAACCTTTATGATCACGTAAAAATTATTTATTTCACTTCAGAGCTTGATTAATCGGTTTCACATGTTCTTAGAGCAAGAAAGTTTCTCCATCGCTCTGACATCTGTGATTTGCTTCTCAAATGTTAACATTGTCTAATTTTCAAGCGTATCAAATTTGGCGACTATGATGATTTAATTCATCATTACTCAAACCGATATTCATCAAAATATGATGCTCTGTGTCTGGTAGCACTTTAAGGCAATGTGTACTCTTGAGCTTCTACAAGACAATTCTGTAATTGATTTGAAAGCGTACTGAAATTAACCGGATAGATTGAGCTATACCATAAAAAGAAAAGACCGGAAATAATTAACAGAAAAGGTGTATTATTTTACCATGATAATGCCAGAGCTGACTTAAGTTTGTAACGCGTCAAAAATTACTACAGCTTGAATGGAACGTGCTACAACTCCAGCGTATTTGCGAGGCCTGGCATCCTTGGATTATCAATTTTTCCGGTGTTTACAAAACATTTAAAAAAAATAAAACTTTTACTTCAAATCGAGGCTATCAGCGATTATCAAGATGAGCATTTTGGAAGCAAAGATGAGAAGTTTTATGAGCGTGAAATCACTGCAAAATACCTTGCATCAAAATTGTTAATATATAATTCAATAGAATATATAGCTATTATAAGTAATCCCTTCCCCAAAAAAGCGGGCAAAGAAATCCGAAATTACTTTTCAAACTACCCAATATATCAAGGAAGATTATGCAATTAAATGTATCTTTTACTCGCTTAAAGTAAAATACAAACAGAATCGAACAAAATGCTTTAATTTTGATAAAACTGCACAATGAATTTTTATTTGTTAAACAAACCACCCACTTCTATTTCAGTTTACATAAAACAATGAAATTAATTTTATTTATGTAAGCTTTGGATCTAAAAATGGAGTCAGATTTATAAAGTATTTCATTCCTCCTTTCCACGTGCCTTCGGGGTGTAAAGTAGCACACTCGGCGCGTGTTTGAAATGTCCAGGGTTCGACTCCCGGCGAGGGCGTTGCTCGTTTTTCATGTATCCTGCTTTAAAATAATCTAATGACTCTACAGTGGCGCCAGAACTAAAAAAAGTGTGGTGGATGATAATTAGTGACCACAGGATTCGGCAGTTGGGTCCCCTCATCCCAAGTCGCTCTTTAAAATGGTAAGCGTATAAGGTATTTTCTCCTTCCTTTCCGAATGCCTTCGTGATGTAACGGTAGCACATTTGGCGCGTATTCGAGAGGTCTAAGGCTAGAGTCCTGGTGAGGTCATTGCCTATTTTTCCCCTCTGGAGAATCAAAAAATCTATTGACTTTACAGGCTTTTGATGCAATGACTTATGAGAAGCAGAATACAGTGGATGCATACAGTAATTGGTTTTATATTAATGTATATAGGTTAATAATTTGGGAGCATAGTACCGAAAAGTATGCCGTACTCATTCATATAAACTAAATTAACTAACAGTTTTCCTCTAAAATCTGCACTATTTGTATTCCCTTAATTAAAATAAAAGTAAAATTTTAAAAGTTAAATAAATTAATAAACTTAGTATTACTTGGCCAGTCATGAAGAAAAAGCATAAAAAAGAAAGAAAACATGAAGGAAAAATTTCTTGTGAATCCATTTTAAAACCATTTTACAATCCTTTTTGGCAAATACAGTCTTTTATTCTGTCCGTACCTACAGATGTCACGCAAAAACATCGTTTAAATGGTTTCATGATCGGTCGAAATGGATATTTTTGTTGAAATATGACACTTGAAAGTTTTTGCAAATACAATACTTCGTACAAAGAAAAAAAGAACAAACGTCACACTTTCACACGTCTGCACTCACCATCGTTAACCTCTCGTCTCCGCGTTCATCTAGATGGCGCTTTAGCATTATGTAACTCAGTTACAGTCACATTGCCTACAATAATTATATACTCGTCTTTAGTAACTGTTAAAGTAAAATACAAACAGAATCTGTTAAAGATATTAATTACATCATATCTAATTCAAGTGTAAGATCAACCACCTTGGCTACTTTTATTCTCCTCAAAATCTCTTAAGTTATTTCCAATGGACTTGCTACACCCTTTTTTTCGCAGAGAGGTGTTCGTTAGTACTGCAACTTGGTCTCTATATTACGAAATTAATGAAAGAAATTTTTAATCTGTATGAAAGATTGGTCAAATTACTAAAAAAATTCATCTCTTTAAAAAAGAAGGTTTCGTATGTAAAATTTGCAAACTATGTCCTTCTCTGTTATTTGCGTATTTACGAACGATATTTTAAACCTATACATGTTTAATAACCAAATTCAGAGAAATGTGGTACGAAGGTAAAATAAAAATATTATTTTCTTGCTTCTATCTCATCCCAGATCTTGTCACATTGTTAATCAATAAATTGTTTATTTTACTCATGTGTTTTTCATAACCTTGGATGTTGTTGCTAATATTTCTTTCTTGTTCAAAAACGTAATTATTTGAAAGCCGTTGCTATTGATAGAGATTTTTTTTTCTGCTCTTGGCAAAAATATGTAGAAAGAATTCTTCTTACAAATTTGAAGAACTTTCTCTTGTAAAATCAATCATGCCGATGTCAATCTCCTCATTTTCTTTTCATCAGTTAACAAATTGCTTATATCTTCCATAAAATAAACTTTTCTTTTGCTCTCTATCCTGATAATTCAACAATTTAGTCACTGCTTAAAGATTATCCTTACATTATTTCTTAAAGATATTAAGAACAAAATCTGATGTGTACACCACATCAGATGTGTATCACCACCTCCTTATACGGAATATTAAATTATACGCAATTTTTCCTGCCTTTCATTTAAACTTATTTCGTCGAATTTCATTAGAGATATATTTCTCATTCCATTAATTCGCGACAAGGCAAAAATCCATAAAATCTCAAACTATTTTCAATAAAAATTGGAAAATATAGAAAAACATAAAACACCAAATACAGTTAAAACAATTTAAAAAAATTACAATTAAAATTACAGTTTCTATGCAAAAACAAGCAATTCGGTCAGCGGGCAAGAAGGCAGATTTTTCGGTGCACAAAACTGAAAGTTTCTCTTTGGTCTCACTTGGCAAAAAGACACTGAAACCGTAGAAACTGCCTTAATTTGTTCAGGACGTTATGCTAAGTCAATATATGGGATAATTTAATAACTTAAACGATAATTCTAGAATGATTAAGCCTAATTTAATTGGCAATAATAAAAGAAGACGTTACTTTGTTGTTGCAAAGCTTACTTTCTCTAGATTAGCATAACTTCCACTATTCTAACTAAGTTTCAGATGTAAACAAATATGGCTGCTATGGTAGACAAAAATTAGGCTTAGCCGCACTTAAAGAACTTTTAAATTGTTTATAATTCTACAACTAAGAAGGTTTACTAAAGCCATAAAAACTTTAACCGGAAGATAAGAACAATATAATTCAATCATTTTTAAAGCAAAAAATGCAAAATTTACAAACATATAGGAATTAAAAAACTGAGTTCACTGAGCCGAGTAACAGCGTGGATATATCTAAATGCAAGGAAAAGACGGAACAGCGTCGATGCATAATAACTATATAAGATAAAGAAACTTGCAGTCGAGGTGGTTTTAATTCCATATTTATTTTTCAGTTGACGTTCATGGCCACAATCACCTGGCACTCGTGCCTATTCAAGAACATTTACATTTTGAAAAGTATTGCGATAGAAAGCGCGCACGACGAAACAGCGACCAAGCAACGCACAGAAAGAAGCTGAAGTGCCTAGTTAGCCAACATGGAAGCACACGAAGAGAAAAGTTTTAGTCTGAGTTAAAAAGGTTCAGTTCCCAATTATTACGTCATCAGCGCTGCGCAGGCCATGCAAAATGGAATGATCTAGAAATGACGCGGTCCAGAGCAGTTATTACGATTTTTAAAACAGAGAGAGCGAGAATTAAAGGGAATTGGGGGTTAGTTTAAATTATAATTTTGATTTACACATTTTTGATCTTACAATCATTATGCAAAAATGCATTTACAACTTTTAAAACCTGAAAAACGCATGTGTGCGAGGTTATCGTCATGCAATGATTTGTAGGTACTTTATTTTTTACCACGATATGTTCGACGACGATGTTTCTAAACTGCGAAGTTTTTGAACCACTTTGACTGAGTATTCTGTGTGTGTTCTTGGAGAACATTGTGAAATATTTACCAGGGTGTTTCTTTTCAAGTTTTCAGTCCTGAACTGGAACAGTGAGCTGATGAAATGTAAGCTTTGTTCTGATGTACTGCTGGGCTGGATAGTAACTGCACGTGAAGGGATTTAAAATCCTCGTTTATTAAATCACTATTATTTACAAACTTCCCAACTCGGGAGGGATACAGAAAGTAAAAGACCGCACTTGGGTCGAACTTAACAATCAAATAAATTTAAAACTAAACCTTAAATAGAACTTAAATCGAAGGTTGCTTCGCAGAGCAATTCGGGGAAGTTGGCCTCTACCTGAAAGGGTGCGTAGCAAGATATACTAATACTAGCGCACTTCAAATTGTATTACAATGCAATCACGTAGTAAGCACTATGGCTTATAAATTTAAACTGCTAGCTGGTCAGACGAACGTTGAGCCGAGTGGCCGTGATCTGAGACTAAAGCTCTCTCACACTGAGAGGTTTCTACCTCTGGCTTAAATAGTACTTCACTGTACTTCAAAATTAGCATAAGCTGAAAACGCGCGCTTCTTCTGACGGGAAGTTGAAGCAGAGAGGAGATAGACAGATTTAAATTAAAATAAAACTTGGTTAGTTAAACTAAAACCTTACAACTTTACTTTCGACGACAATATTTTGTACCACGATATTTTAGAACTGTGATGTTTTCTCTTTGCTTTCTTTTCTCCGACGTTGTTTTGCACCAAGGTATTTTCGCCTTGCCTTATTTCCCCCGCGACATTTTCGTACGCGATGTGTTTGCCATGATGTTTTCGGTGGACACCGTTTGTTAAGTAGGAGGCAATGCCATCTATTGGCAAAAACAATAACCAAGAATTATGTTAATAGAATTTTAAAAGCGTTAGGAAGGACTGGATTGGACTTCAATACAGTTCTTCCTAACGCTTTTAAAAATTTAACATGTTTAGTAAATGATTTCTTGGTTATTATTTTTGTCGATAGATGGCATTGCCTCCTCGCGCGTGGTTCTACCCGAGGGTATAAAAAAGCCGTTACTGAGGTTGCTTTCCCTTTCTAGACATTTTTTTCTCCTGATGAGAAGGAACCTGTAGCTGCCCTCGAAATCGATTGAGTGTTTTAGTAATTGTACGCCAAATACAAGGTTTTTTCAGCGATTTTGATTGTCACATTGGCGTGTTTCTCTTCCATTCTAGTTTGTGTAAGAATATCAACAAAGTAAAACCATAAACACAAGCATATATTTTTGAAGTTTTTTTAACTGCAAAGCATTTTACACCTTGCATACCAATTAACAATCTGAATGACTTTAGTATTCGTAACATTTAATCGTGGTCGCTAGCGATATCTTTGCCATCTCTTCAGAAATGATAGAAATTAATGAATAATATGTGTTTAGTCTGTGATGAATACCATACTTCGAATCACGAAGCGACGAATATCATATAATTAGGTAGATTTGTCCTATGACATTTCTTACTATGTTTTAACATACAGTGTCTTAATGAAGATAGTAATATTTTACTTTAAACGGAAGAAAGTACATAATAAAAGTAAACTAAAGAAATAATTTGCATCTAAATGTACAACAAATAAATGTTGCAATACTATTGCGATACTTACTTGCTGAAAATACTTCTGTTTATTTAGCATTCCTTGTTGTTTTAGTTTTAATATGATACACATTTTTCCTTAAATCAAATAAATAGGAACAAACTGAATACCGTATGAATTTATTCTTCAGTGGCGCAGTATACGAAGAAAGGGAAATAATTTCTTTGAAAAGCCCAATTTGCTTCAAAAAAGAGAAAACAAACGTTTAATCGTGAGATCAAGAAAGTGGGAAGAGACTTAGGAAATTTGGCATATTAAACGACAGAGATATTTTACATAAAAGCAAACGAAATAAAATGTCTCATTCTAATTTTTTATTATAATATTTTTGGAAGCATTGCTCTTTCGAGGCAAAAAAATTCTTAACTAAATGTTTAATAAAATAAAACGAGATCTTTCCAAAACAAAAGTAAGAATTTTTTTGTTGAAGCTGAGAAAACACCATTAAATTGGAGAACTTAGAACTTGGTGTTGGTACTTAAACTATTTCTTTTATTATCGTTCATATTCACAACGAGAAATCACTGAAATTCAGCTGCTTTTGTTTACCGGATTTACACGAGGGAGGAAGGTTAGGTTAGGTTATTCAGTTATGGCAAAGCACGCGAGGGCTATCTGCCTAAAGGGAGGGATGCCTTCGTGGAGGACTTTCTAAGGGAAACTGGCTCGTATACACGTTACACATGGGGAAAACCACGAAAACGCCCATGCAGCCAGCCCGTTTGCGGGATTCGAACCTCGGACCGAACTACCAGTGTTCAGCGTCTTTACCGCTCGGCCGCTGGTCGGCCGAGGGAGGAAGAAAATGATCACTTTAATTTTGATGTTCAAATATTTTAACTAAATCTTCCAAGCATTTTGTTTCTGGTAACTGTGTCTACAAGGAATTAATATATAAACTTGAAATTTCATTATTATTGACTTTTAATAAATAAATTTAAATTTTTCAGTAGTTTAAATGATAAAAAAAATTATTTGATTTTATACTGAATATTTTAAATGTTTCTTCATTCCAAGTTTACACTGTACCAGAAAGATTTCTGGATGCTTGTCCCTTCATAAAAATTTCGTTATGACTAAATAAAAATGAAGTTAAATTCTTCTGTGCTTTTAGAGACTGCTTTCTTATAGCAATATATTTGCCACGAATTTAGAAAACATTGCTGTCTAAACTACGATCTGTTTACTATTCAACAAGAACGTTAATGAGAATGATAACTGATTATAGATAGGTAGGAGTTGTAAGCAGTTTGAATTCGGTTTAAAAATATTCAGAAATTTAGATTAAGGCTCTGCAAAGGCAAGATAAATTCTTCCACCTCAATAAACAATTCTTACATAGAAAATTTAATATTAGTTTGAGGACATTGCCAAGATGATACAGGAAAGATCTTACACCAAGTTTCTGACAAAAAGCTGAGAGTACAGAAAATTCTAGTATAATATATTCAGATAGAAAACATACTTCTATTATTTGCCAAATCTGAGCTTGCACAACAGGTTGCTAAAGGGCCATTCACACTGGGGTTTATCTGAGCTAACGGAGTCAATTCTATGTGTCGACTAGCTACGCTATGCATGCAGTTCAGATTTTTCAACTTGCTGCTCTATGGGGAAAAACTGGTTTTGGAGGTGGGTCGGTTACGTCAATTATCTCCGTTAGCTCAAATAAACCTGAGTGTGAACGGCCCTTAAACGGTGAAATGCGATTAGTTACTTTACTGAGCATTTTCCCACTGTTCCACAAGCGAAGAACATTTAAAGGCTACGTTATTCTATTTTACTTTTGAGCTTTTTGTGGCTGATCAGGGACTTACTTATTCTACTTTAAAAATTTTTTAGATTCAGGTACCTGTAAGAAGTGTTAGGATTGGCTTGTTTACAGCTTTGCTTGTTGAGATTTTTCGCTCAAGAAATGCGTCTTCTAGTCTCTTTGTGCCAACATTCTGCGATAACTACTGTTTTATTGATCTACTAATTCACTTTTGAGTTATTGTTGGTCTCTGGCGTGTTTATTTCACAATAACATAATATAAAATTCGCCAAAATTTGAAAAATAAGGTATCATTTCTCGAACTTGATTATTTCATAAATGGGTTACAGTTCCACGATGAACGTTCTCTTAACAGTTCCACGATCGCTGGGACCTATCTTATTTTTAATACCTGCTTATCAAGAATAGAAAATTGCATGCTTTTAAATTGAGCCGCAGTTTTGAAGTATGCGATTAGCTCCTTTGTTACGAAAGATGTTCGGATATTTTTGGTCATATATTATATTATTATACAAGAGGGCTATAATACTGTTTCTAAAAAATTAAAAAAAAAACCATAACTGCGGATAAAAAAGTATTCCGTGAATTTGAATGAAATTTAAATCATCGGTTCGAATGTGCAAATACCATAACCATTAAAAATGATTGCAAAAAATAATGTTACATTTATTGATATTTATAGGATCATAAATATAATGATTATTTAGGGTACTAATCGTTTTGGCGTTATTCATGGTACCTAATTCTAATGACTATATAGCATTCGATGCACCTAAATCTAAACAAATGATAGTACGATATTATCTAGTATTCCTTTGTCTTCGAGATAGCATTCAAACACATCTGTTTGTTCAGAATGCTTCTTTAAGTCCATGCTTTCAGTAAGGCTATTTCGCTTTTCGTAAGATATTCAGATGTTTGAATTCATGCTTAAATCAGAATAAAGTATCTTTAGAAGGTGCTTCATTTTAAATGGAACTTTTATGCAAATTTCTTTAGCCAATTTAAAAAAAAATCTGGTATGCAAATCACATGACTTTTTTGTATGAAGAATGCATTGTGTAGAGCTCACTCAGACTGCCATCGTGACACCTACAGGCAGATATGTTATGTTACGTTATGTAGAAGTGAAGGGGCCTCCTATTATTGACCCTAAGTAAACCTCCAGGCAGGTACAATCATCATCCTGATTTAGAAAGAAACGAGCTTCGTCTGAAAATATGATTCCATGTCCTTATTCCTGCGTCGCTATAAAACATGGCACATTTGGTGTATAGACAAAGATAGCCGAAACGTTTTAGCTAAAATTTCTCGAAGTTACAGATGACGCCAAGTCGTATGTGCGGACACTCACTGCAATGCACTAAGCCGAATTTTCAGGCTAGGTTTTCTGACATGTCTGTATCATCCGTTACATCCATACGCGAAAGTATCTGTTTTCAAGTTTAATGGTGTAACAGGAAATATGAGATCAATTCGCGCCAATTCTTGTCCAGTTTCTACCTTCCATTCCAGGATTTATTAGGGTGGCAGTTTTCTATCTAATAAAGTTATCAATGTCACAGATAAATAATCCGAATTCTCATTTTAAGCCAGAATTCTTTCACGATCAGAATCAGGAACATTCTATCAAAGCTGTCACCTCTTTTGACGAAATGTAACTTAAAAGCCGCCTGCGCACAAGAACAACGGCAAGTGAACACAATTCCAATATTTCATAGCGTCCCTCTAATTCTTCTGTTACACTAGTCCCAGGAGAAAACTGTTGAATACTTGATTTCCACATTCTGTTGGGTGGTTAATCATTTGTATGTTAAAAGGTTTTCTCCCTCTGTTCCGTATACCTTTGTGGTGTAACCAGAAGTACGTTCGACTCGTACTCGAGAGGTATGGAATTAGAATTCTGGCGATGGTACTAAGTATTTCTTCAGTTTCTTGATTCGGAAAAATTTGTAAATGACTCTGCTGCACCCCCCCCTCGAATTAAAAAGGTGGAGGACAATAATTTTTTATCACCAGGACTTGAACGATTTGGTACCTCATCCCCAGTCGCCCTTTGAAAAGGAGAGTATATAAGGTACTTTTTTCCTCTTTTTCGCATGTCTTCGTGGTGTAACAGGAAACACATCTGACTCGTATTCGAGAAGTTCGGAGTTCGGATCCCGGTAAAGGCACTGCACTTTTTTCATAATACAACATCGATACAATTTAATGACTCTACAATGCCTTCCAATATTCCATGTTACTGGAAGAAGTATGACTATGCTTCATCCAATGCTTCATCCATCATATGCTTTTTCAAAATGCGGCCTTACAGGAATTGCAATTTTAATAGTTAGCTAGCAGATTATAACTTTTGACAAGCACATAGCTTACATTTCAAGGAGCTCCCCCGTAAAGGAACCTTGAGTAATCGCTTTAATTTAATTTTTTAAATTTTAGTCAGTTTGTTTGGATAGTTAAAACAGTTTATAAATAATGGGTGTATATCGTTGCACCTCTAACAATGACGATAACAATCCAAATATTGTATTTTAGCTGTCAAACTTTACTTCATTTCAAAATTTAGCTTTTTACTACATTTCCGCATATATGCTTTACGGATGTCGTATTTTAGCTTGCCCTTTTGTGTAGGTAATTTTGAACAACATTAATTTTGCTTTGGCGCCTGTTGAGAAACGGTTTTAGCTTTTAAAAATATCTTAGCTTTTACTGTCCAAAGACAGAGGGAAATGGAGGCAGAGGACCAGCGGCCGAGAGGTAAAGTCGCTGAAAACTGGTAGTTCGAATCTCGGCAAGCGGGGTGGCTGCATACAAGCGGGGTTGTTTTCTCCATGTGTAACGTATGTACGAGTCCAGTTTCCCTTGGAATGTCCTCCACGAAGGCATCCTTCCCTTAGGCAGATACACCGAGAGTGCCTTGCCATAATCAAATAAACAAAGAAAGACAGAGGAAATTTGCTTAAAAGTTTCACTTTATTACTTAGCATTTACTTGTTATATATGTGTACATGTCTGTATAAATATATTTCTTTCTATATAAGGGAATTTTATTTTCACGTGTCGGGACTTAAGGACTTAAATTGGAACTGAATCTGTGAAGGCAGTCAAGGGACTTATGACCCTGTCTTAATGTCTCAGTAAAGTATCTCAACACAGAAAAAGGTTTAAAATAAATTCTTTTTTATTAATTCTTCAGTCGAACAAATTATACGAAATGTGTAAACATCAGCTTCCAGGGGTAACAGATGCAAAAATAAATTTAAATTTAAAAAAAGATTTATGAGACAAAGCCCAGTTACAAGTTTTGGCTTCTTTCCTGGTGGGAATCGACGAAGTGCAGGTTTTTATGGTTTTTATACACAGTCCAGTCACATTAATGTGACCACCACGTACTTTCCATGTCAGAGTTAAATAACCAATCACAGAAGGCAGGTGGCAGCACAGTGCAGTTGAGCGTATATAAAGGGTGTGTGAGGGCTTCGGAAAACATTTCAATCGTTGGCGTAATGCAGAAACGAAGCGATTTATCCGACTTCCAAAAGGGCATGATCATTGGCTTTCGGGCCAAGGGTGGAAGCATTTCCGAAACGGCTGAGTTTGTGAACTGTTCGCGTGCCGCCGTGGTAAAAGTGTACCGTGCATGGCAAAATGGGACTGTCCAAAATCAGCGACGTGGCAAATGTGGTGCACCACGGGCCATAGATGACAGAGGCGAACGACGGTTGCGGAGATGCGTTCGGGCAGATAGACGGGCTACCGTTGAGCAACTGACCACCAAAATGAACCAAGGGGCTACCAAAAGTGTCTCCCAAAGTACTATTCAGCGAACATTGCTGCGTCTGGGCCTCCGAAGCAGACGCCTGGTTCGTGCACCTATGCTGACTGCTGTTCATCGACGGCGAAGGCTAGAATTTGCACGCCAGTACAGCAGCTGGACGTCCACTGAGTGGCGACAGGTTGCGTTTTCGGATGAATCGCGTTTTATGCTCCATCGGACAGATGGACGTTGGCGTATAAGGCGTGAAACCTCTGAAAGGAACCACCCTGCAACCATTGCCGGAACGGTCCAAGCTGGAGGCGGGAGCATTATGGTCTGGGGAATGTTTTCCTGGCATTCTCTAGGTTCACTGATCATTGTGGAAGGCACAATGGATCAATACAAGTACGCATCTGTCCTTGCGGACCATGTTCACCCCTACATGCGCATTGTTTTTCCTCAGGATGATGGCATCTTCCAGCAGGACAATGCGAGGTGCCATACAGCTGCCAGTGTACGTGCGTGGTTCGAAGAGCACCAGGATGAGTTTACCGTCCTCCCCTGGCCAGCAAACTCACCTGACTTAAACCCAATCGAGCATCTGTGGGACCATCTCGATCGAGTTGTTCGCGCCATGGATCCTCAACCGCGTAATCTAGCGCAGTTGGCCACGGCATTAGAGTCGGCATGGCTCAACATCCCAGAAAACACCTTCAGGGACCTATGTGACTCTCTTCCTGCACGTCTCGCAGCAGTCCGCTCTGCGAAAGGTGGTTATTCTGGCTTTTGACAGATGGTCACATTAATGTGACTGGACTGTGTATAATATACTAGCCGCTGTGCGGCCAGCCTTCGTCTGGCTTTTAAACGTACCAGAAAAATGCCTAAAAGACATACCTGGGACCGATGGCCCCGTAAGTTTTTCCAACTGTTTTTTCTTTGTTAAGAATAAAACCCTCCCTTGCATACGGCCCTGATGTATTACCAGAAAAACATATACATCTTGAATTTTTAGCAAACTGATTGCATGAGATGTGTATTAAACATTTGTTAAAATATAATTTATGTCCCCCTTCTTAACCACCACCATAACTACATAAAACATTATATAAAAATTCTACAATAATATAAATAATTTCATGCCATTTCTGATGAATCAAAATTTTTTTTAACATTTTCTTACTTGATAGTTTGAGTGATTCTTTTTCTGA
The DNA here is from genome assembly GCA_000611955.2 of Stegodyphus mimosarum. NCBI lineage: Eukaryota > Metazoa > Arthropoda > Arachnida > Araneae > Eresidae > Stegodyphus > Stegodyphus mimosarum. Next base: position 185,006 of record KK120341.1, read on the forward strand.
AATTTTGAAATGTTATGATACTTTACGTAATCTTCTGAGAAAATGTTTCAGCAGTCATATCGCAGCCATTTAACTTGTTAGTAATATTTTATCTTAAATTTTCAAGAGAAAACAAATTACAATAAAAAAGCAATATCGCTTAATACAAATATTAATTATCATAATTAAAAAAATTAACCAACTTTCCGTTGAAAAAAAAATCATGCAAAACTTTTCAATATCTTACAAACAGTGAAATAAGCAAAAAATAACATGAAAGAAACGCAAAAAACAAAACATCTCGCGCAGAATTTTACTATGCAGAACAACGTTATCAAAAAAATGTATTATATATAAAAACATGGCAATGAAATAAACAGTATTCCTTAATGCAAATATTACTTATTCTAATCAATAAATTAACCAACTTCTCTTTGCAAAATCTTAAGAACTCAAATAATATAAACAAATTAAGGGCTTTATTTCCTAAAAAAATCATGCAAAACTTTTTTATAATTAAAATTATATATAATTAAAACATAATATTACAATGAAATAAGCAATATCCCTTGATACAAATGTTAATTATCCTAATAAAGTAATTAAACAATTTACCGTTGCAAAAAGAAACAACTTTTTAATTTCTTAAACTTTTCAGTCTCTTAAAAACAGTAACATAAGAAATACGATGAAAAATTGTTGCCAAACCGAAATTTTTAAAAGAATGAAACTATTCAAAATGATGCAATTTCATCAAAAATCTATCAACAACAATAAGAAAGGAAAATTGTTGCCAAAACTACATTTTAAAATATCTGAGATGTGAGAAGTGTATTCGGAAGCTTCATTTAAAAAATTTTAAAAAAATACAAAATATTATTATTTTTCCAAAATTCTTTTTTTAAAAGGAGTCGAAAGGATTAAAGTTCAACGTGTCCAAAAATCAAAGGAAAATAAACAGCACATTTTTTAAAATAAGTTTTTTTAAAAAAAAATTCCGCTGAAAAGGTGTTAAGCTCACCTTCCTAAATAAATTCGTATTTTATCGATTTATTGAAATACGAAATTTATTTTAAGTTCGTAAAATAGCTAAGTGTCTACGCTTCACGAGGATGTAAAAATGAAATGTATAGAGTGAAATCTCGCTTTCCTGTAGCCCATTATGTCTCAAAATGACGAGATTTGGTCACAAAACATAAAATAAAAAAAATTCTAACTCGAATTTCGAAAAAATCGCTTCGAGGTGCACTGGCTCTTGTGTAGATACACCTATGTACCAAATTTTGTGGCCCTGGGTCTATTAGCTTACTCGCAACACGAACGAAAGACACACACACAGACTCTTTGTTTTATTATATGTAGAGATAAATAATAGTCTAGTTATTAAAGTAATAATAAACAGTTTTAAACAAATCTGGTTGCAAATCAGGAGACATTAGCACGTTTAATGTATTAGGAAATCATGTCAAATGTAGCTATTTTTGGTAACTGAAGAAATTTTTAATTATATGGTGCGGAATAGATATGAATTTTCATTCTTATATAAATAATTATTGAAAAAAATGATAAATGACAGATAATATCTAGTTATTGAACTTAGTATGCCATCCATAAAACACTTATAAAAAAATATCCAAGACTAAATGGAATCAATTACGATACTTCAAGAGCATTACTTTTTGAGCCCAATTTTGCTTTTAATTTGTTTTATAAATGGAATGCTTTTCGTTGTTGGGGATTATAAATTACTGCTTTTTTTTCTTCATCAAAGGTCAGAAAAAAGTCGAAGGCGTATAATTTGGACTACCTTTTCTTAGAAATGAATGATTTTTATTATTCGTTCATATTTGCTTTACTTTTAATTTAGAAATTAATGTTTATTGGATTCCATATGTTTCAGCAATATTTTTTTTTCAAAAGATAAATTACGCTTAATGATCTAGATTTCTATAGTGTAAATAAAGGTAGTTTATTTTGCACTTTCTTTTTCACGAATATTTGTTTTTTCTTTGATAGCTAAAGAATACACTAAACATTGGTTCTTAATCGTTTTGCTACTAGGTGGCGGTAGCTTAATATTATACAATTACATATTACACAATGTTTCAAAAAGACTGTATGAATTCATGTCTTAAAAATGCCCCATGAATATACGGTATCTGTTTAAGAAGTGAAGAAACACAGCAAATTTTCACACAGATTTGACCGTTCTGGTGACATTGGTAAAGTTCGCGTAAAATGTAAATTTCTGTACAGGCTGAGAAAAGTGTCAATGAGAAAAGTAATTCCCCCTAATAGATGTGATAAAAATTTCATTATGATTAAAGATGCATTAATTTATGTTTTGGGGGACAATCCATATATATATCGGCTAATACAGCTAAGCATGCCAGTTTCAAGCGCAAATTTCTAAAAGACACTGTTATGGATTTTGTATTTATTTAGCTACTTTAATAGAATTGTAATTAAAATTGTTTTATTTTCTCGTGCAACGCAGCGCGTGACGAATTTGAAGAGAAAGCTAAGCCAGAAAGTAAAAATACAAGAGCGCGTGCATTTAATATTTAATAAATAAATATCTCGTAATTGTACTGCTTTAATATCCAGAAAAATCGAGAATCAGAACATTCTTGTGATGAACAAAAAGCTTATAAAACCCAGATTAAAAACACATCTCTGATCAGTTGCAGTTGTTTTAAGCGAACTGGTATTGTTTACTTAAAGCTGTTATTGATTGTAGCGAATTCGCTGTGAGATTGGATTAACTTTCTTCGTTTTGAATTGATTTCTGTTTAACTTTTGGGATATTGTGATATTGTACGAATATCTCTGAGGAAATATTTCAGTATTTTGTTTTATCTCTTGTGATAAAAATAAATTTTATTAACTTTTTAACGACTTGTGCATTGAATCCATTAAAAACCCGTACGCACGCAACAATGCGTTTTACACTAGAGAACCGTGAATATGTAAGAGTGTATTTCAAACTGTAAATTTTATGTTTATTAAAATATAGTTTAGTACTAAATTTGAAAATCAACTAAATCCGAGTAGGTGAAAATGGGCATAAACCGTATAATTTTGAATTTTTTTTCCACGGTCAACTAGGCGTATAATGGATCAGTCTCTTTTTATATTTTTAAAATAAAGATTTATGTTTATACAACACACAATTCACTAACTGTAATTTCCTTCCCAAAGGAAACGGATAGAAATTTAAATTTCATCTTCTTTTGCTAAAATGCAATCGAAGCTGTCAGAGTTTGTATGCCAGCTTGACGCCTTTCTTAAATTTAAAGCTACTGGATACATTCTCTTAATTCTAAAACCATGGGAGTAGAATAGACAGTTAATGGAGTATTTGGTTTTGGTAAATATGGACCAGCTTGCATAATAACAATGACCACGGTAGTGGTACGGATTGAGCCATTGGTCTTGGTACCAATGCCTCAACCCTTGAGTTCTATCTTGAGTTAGCCATTCGTCTCACCAATCAGGAACATTCTCTCATAGCTGTATCCCGGAGAATGACAGAATACATAGGAATTATTTCCCAAATACAGCTGTGTTCGGAACATTCTGTCATAGCTGCATTCTGGGTAAATATTGGCACTTTGTATAATAACAAGTACTACCATCTTTGTAAGGACTGACTTTGGTTTTCGTAAGGATGGAACACCTTGTATAGTTATAAACTAATTTTCAAATCCGTACATTTTCTAAAGAAACAGAACAAATTATCCTCTAGCTCTGACTTAAATATTAAAACAATTCTTCTGAATTCATACATAAAAATTATTCAAAAGCCGTATTCTATGAGACTGCCTCTGGAAATTTCTAGTTGTAACAAAGAAGTTTGGCTGTTATTCTCCAAAACAGCTCTCTGCCTTCTTGTGCGATGCATACTTACGCCACTTTTCTCATGAGCGTTTAGAGCAAAATTTTATATATGGGAAGAAAGACGTGCCAGACAAAGCGAGAGAAAACACTTCAAGCGTACACGTCACGCGAATTCCCCTTCT
>KK120341.1:189052-199667 GCA_000611955.2 Stegodyphus mimosarum
AATTCTTTTGTGTGGTTAAAATCTTCTTTTCTATTTTACCTTATTCGTTCTATCTTATCGTATGTGCTGTTATGGTTTTCGAAGTAAAGAACTTCAGCGCATGAATTTCTAGGTTTGATGACTAAGACATCAAATCATATGAAATCAATAAAATTAATATGAGTTTAATTAAATATGAATTAGAAAAATGTAGCTTCAGATATTGGATATATATTAGAAGTTAATTTAAAATATCGAAAATACCTGTAGGATAAATATTCACATATTCGTTTAGCGGCGGAAAGTAGGATTCCAAATTGCTCTATAAACGATAAATTACTATTAACTTTATATGATGAAGAACTCTATGTTGTACATCATAGAAATCTAAGACCTATTTGAAAATGGGTTTAAAGTTGGAAAGGTTCCTTGGGTGGTATCAGAATTTAAACAGTCTTCTTGGTTACAAAAATTTACAGATTTGAATACAGAAGGGCGAACTAAAGTTGTTTATGATTTTTAAAAAGGTTTCTGTAAATTAATGAATATTTCAGTGCTTGGAAAAACAATGGAAACGTTAAAAAGATAACTGATGTGGCCTTATGCTGTAATTATGAAAAAATTTAAAAACTTAATTGCTAATCCAAACTTTAAATGGAGGATTATATTTCATAAAAATTTGGTTGCTATTTATACGAATAAAAATTCAGTGAACTTTAATAAATTATGCTGGAATGAGCATATTAGATGAATATCATGATTGCGTTATAATATTACGAAAGTTAAATATTCAGATAATATTTTGCTACTGTATGTGGATACAGATAGTTTCATATATTTTATTAAAACTGATGGTATGAAAGAAATGAAACACAAAATAGATGAGATACGACAAGATGATATGAAAGATACGAGACGAGATATGAAAAGTATGATTGATTATTCATATTTATCTTGTTATTCAGAAACTAATAAATGTTCCCCAAGTAAAAAAGAAGGTTTTAGGAAAAATGCAAGATGAAAATAATTGAAGAATTCTTTTAATTAAGAGCGAAAAGATTTAAATTATTGCTTATTAATTTTATTTACAATTAATATAGAAATATTCAAAGACGATGTGGTTATTTTAAAATTGAGGGTTTGTTCGAAACTACAATATTTAATTTTCAAGTAGTTGTAAAAGTAAACATTTGATTTTAATATTCATTTTCTGTTTTCTCCCGGTAAAAGTAATAATACTAGACTGCTTTTATTTTTATTATTAATAACACTGCTTATTTCTCTTTTAAAAAATGATAATTCTCTGATTTCCACCGGGCTTTGAGTCACAAATTAAGACTGTTTGCTTCGAGAAAGAGCCTTTAGTTCAAAGCTTATACGCCATTTTTAAAGCAGACGAAATTTAACTACATCAGACTATAGCGAAATTTCAACTCAGGCGTTGATGTTAAGGAAAAAATGTGCACAATTTACCAACATATAAGAATAAAAAGACTGAGCTCACCGGAGCCGGGTAAAAAAAGAGTATATATATATATATATATATGAGTGTGTGCATGTGCGTGTGTATGTGTTACCAAAAAATATCGGTAAAGGCGTAAAGTAAGAAATTTACTAAATCTCTTACTTTGTCTTTACTTATATATATATACACTTTGGTGCGACCGAATATATATACTTTGGTGCAACTGATTGCAACCAAAAAGACTAAGTCCCAGGTACAAAATTTCAACGTTCTGAGCTACTCGCTCTTGATCTATGCAAGATACATACATGCGTACGTGCGTACAGATGTCATGAAAAAAAATCTAATCTGAATCCATTTTAAATACGTTTTATAATCCGTTTTAGGAGAACGAGTAATTTAATACGTCCGTACGTAGAGATGTCACTCAAATACTTCGCTCAAATGAACTCAAGAGCGTCAGAATACGTATTTTCGCTGAAATTTGATACCTAAATTTTTCGCGATACGATATGTTCATTACTTCGTACAAGAAAGTAAAAAGAAGGTTTATTAGTCCAAAGGGGCTTTGTCCCTGAAGGACTATTGTTTTCGTTTTGCGATTTCGCGTCGGATCACTCTGAATACCCGCTTCACTTTGCAAATTGTTGCCACCAAATATTATCGACCTGTATTATATTTGAAAAAATTAATTAATTTTCAGATTTTAACAATCAACCAAAGGGCTCTTTGGAAGTTTAGTATGTTTTGCCAGTAGTTATATTAATAGAGGTGTCAACTTAAAATAGCGAAACATATTATAGGACATTAGATAAATATACTTTTAGATTAACATGGAAAGGCTATATATCTTCTATATATTTGAAAAGTGAAAATATATGTAACGTATTTTTATAAATATATTTAATGTTTTTTTTATTTAATTAAATGCACCTTTTTAACCAATCGGATTAAAAAGTAAAACAAAAATAATATTCTTGACAACTGCATCTATTACTTTTGCACTTTGGTTTACGTTTAGTTTGTTAAATAACAGACATATTAAATATGAAAGAATAATTTCTTACTTTTTTCGAATGGCAACAACCTCGAATGAAAAGTGCGCGAAATCTTTTCGAAAGACTAATACGCAATTTAAGTTAGTAATCCTAAAGAAGTGCTCCTGATGTCTTTTATTATATTGATTAAAGTCACTTGAATAATCCTAATTTAATTCCCTAATGAGGTAGTTACATGATTAAGTTAAATGTTCAATCAGTAGTTCATATAAAGTTAAATATAATGCATTTTACAAATATGAACATCGAAGTATAATACAGTGAAAGCATCGTCAGTTCAGAAAAGGATAATTTAATAAGTTTTCAAATTAATTGGCTACCACAATCAAAAATATTTATTGTAAATAAAATATGCGATTCATATCTTGATTTGCGATTTAAAATTTAAAATCAGAAACATTTTAATAAACGGCAAAATTCAACCTTTATTGCGCTTGACGGAAATTAACAACGCTTGTTAAATTTCTGAAAACCAAAAAACAATTTTTAATCATCAAAAGAAAATAAATTTACTGAAGTTATTTTTTAAAACTCATGAGCAGATTTCATCAGCAGAAAGACATTTTTTAAGCATAGCGTATTTTTCCAGCTTCGAAGTAATTTTAAAATTTGAAGAATTTCGGTTGGGCAATTTCAAATATTTGAAGCTCTATAAATAAACGATTAAACCTTGTTTAAGATCTGCTGATAATCAACTGCTTTCCACGCCTCTATTATCACAAGGAGAAATTATCTTTCATGATAAGTAATGGTTTCTGGAGTTGATGTGCAAATGTCTGTTCATTTAACTACTGAAGCATTAAAGGTTTAGGCCACTTAAAGCTGTTCTACGTCTCGCAAATAGTTCAAGCCAAGTAGGGTATTTAGGAAATATAATAATTACTATATGTTCGCTAAAGATTATAATGGAGTGATATTGTTACGAATCCTACCGTTATTGGAAAATTATGAACGATTAAGCGTACTGGATGAGATAATTTAATGTTTTAATTGGAAGATATAGCTGAGTTAAGACGCCTGTTAAAGAATGCAAATTTGTATATAATTAAACATTAAAATGTATTTTAAAATTCAAAAGTTAATTTATGAAAGATATTACCGACATTTGTTCTCAAGTGATATAAGTAAGCAGTTATCTTATTTTCAAATGCCAAAACTAAAAAAGTTCTGCTAAAATTATGACAAATGTATCTTATATTCTTAATTTTATTAACATTAATTTAGAGAAACGTATTTACAGTGACACAGTGGGGCCGGAAAAAAAATGTAGATGGAAATAGTTCATCATCAGCTTGATTTATTCAAAGGGTAACGTCTTTTAACTCGATGCTCTGGGTAGGGGGAATGTAGGAAATTAAAAACATTCATTCCATAAACCCCTGTAATTCGGTGGTAAACACATTTAACTGGCAATGAGAAGACACATAATAATTTTCGCCAAGGTGGCAGCTGATTTTCTTGGATTTGTTTTTCAAGAAATTCTAATTTTCTCTATAATAAAAAAAAAACAGTATTTCACAGGAGGTTAACATGTAGGGTTTCCCTTAGTTAAAATTAACATATTATTCAAATTTTTGTTATCTTTCCTGAACTCCTCAATTTTTCCTCGCATTTCTTTGCCAGGGTGTACATTTAAATTGAATTGAAGTGAGTATTTAAACGGGTGAATCTTTGAGTTTATTCAGAGCGTGTTTTCGCTAGCTAGCGCACGTTTCGCTTCTGGCCTTGCTGTTACGCTAATACGCCCTTCGGCCATTTCGAATAATTTGTCACGCCTGATAGGTTTATTGAGTCAACCTAAATTAGTCGTAACTTAACGTGCTAATCCAGCAGTATTCTATTTAGACTTGAATCGCTTTATATAATAACGTTTAAGTTCCACAGCAAGTAGTCGGTGTTACTGTAAAGCACGAAGTATGTGCCTTTAATATAGGGTTATTTTCACCCTTCGTCTGTGCTGGTATTACTTCACGACTGAGGCAGAATTCGCCAAGTTCATTAGTACGATCTAGCTTAATTTATGCGGGCCAAAAGGGCTAGATCGTATAAACAGAGCACTGGATAAATGTTTGCTGACTTTGCAACTGTCTGCATTTATAACTACAAACCTGTGTGCAAACTACTTTGCCCGTCAGATGTTGAAAGGTTTTTATGAAGAAAGTGATTAATTCTTACCGAAATTTCAATCAATATTAACAACAAAATTTGTATTTCAAATGCCGATTTTCGATAACTCGAACTAGAATAGAATATTTAAATATCACCTTATAAATATGCGCGTGTGAGCTTGAATTTAATTTTTTTATTAAAGAAGATGTGCTTATAAGGTATTTCTCCCGCCTTCTCAGCATGCCTCCGTGGTGTAGTAGTCAGCATGTTCGGCGCGCATTCGAGAGGTCCGTGGTTCGAGTCTCGCCGAGGGCACTGTCCAATTTTCATTTCTCATACTTCCAAAAAATACCTAATGTCTCTATAGTGGCGTCCGAACTAAAAAAAGGTGGTGGATGATGATTCTCCACTACCAGGATTTGGCGACTAGGTCCCTTAATCCCCTGTCGCCCTTTAAAAGGGGAAGTATATAAGATATTTTTCCTGCCTTATTAGCATGCCTTCGTGGTGTAGTGGTCAGCTCGCCAGGCACATATTCGAGAGGTTCTTGGTTCGAGTCCCGGCGAGGGCATTGCTCATTTTTCATCTACCCTGCTTTCAAAAAGTACCTAATATCTATACATGCTTACCTCTGGAAAATGAAACAATGTTTACAAGTTTAACAATACAGTACTCCCTAATTCTAAAAATGTTCGCTGTACGCTGTAAGACGCATTAGCCTATTTTTACATGCTTTTTTAAATCCGTACCTCTCTCTCAATAAAATCATGAGCTGAATAGAGTATTCCTAGTTATTTTTAAAATTTCTGAGCAGAAACATAGTTTCAATGATAATACCTTATTTCGTCAAATATAAAATGTCCAATTTCCAAATTGCTTTTGTTTTGCAAAAAAACACAGAACGGCAGTTGCCTATAGAAAGTTCTTAGAAGGGAAGACAAATTGATATGCTGATTTCTCAGCATATCAATTTTACCATGTCATAAAACCATGTTTACCATGTCATAAAACCATGGATAATTTTTTTTACCATGTCATAAAACCTCAACAATATGGATATGTATGGTAGAGGTTAATGAATTAAAAATTTTGACGCGGTTTCATTTTTAACATGAAACAAATGAAACCTGCTTAGGAATGAATGACATAGATGCAATTTAAACTTTTGAATGAAAAAACATGATTTTATTTAGTTAAACTAATTCTGTTTTTATACGAAAAAAAATCTTGATAAATTTATGAATAAAGGTTTTTAGCTCTCACAATAATAGCAGATGTGTTTTATTAAAATTAAAACTTTCGGGCATCAGTAAAATATTATATAAAACAATAATAATATCTTAAAGAGAAAGAGAAAGGACAATATGTAATTAAGAATAATAAGACATATAAATATGACTGATTAAGGTATATAAATAAGAACGTTTACAATCGGTTTCTTTCAGTTTTTCATTCGACAGTTTTGATTTAAAACTCTGTTAGAATTTAAAAACTACTATCCGAATACAGATAAACGGAGACTATAAAGCAATTTAGTACTTCTTATCAGCGAGGATTTTATTCAAAGCTTGTTGTTTTTATTTTTTCGCGACTGATAAGTATGAAATCTTAAAATAATCATAGGAAAGGCTATAGTTCGACCGTCGCAAACGCAAACTTAGCTGGCATTCTGCCAAAACACATACACACGTCCAAAAAGGGCGTTATTACTTGCTGCGACGTGAAAGGTCACGTGAAAGTCTTATCATCTCCGGAAAGAGATATGCTGGAGGGGGGGGAGTTCTATCCTTCCACCCTGTTTTGAGAATAATTCGGTCCGAATGGCACATGCGTGTTTGCGCTCATGGTCGCGGATAAGGAGGTCGAACTATACCTGTTAGATTATATAACGAAAACTGAAAGTTTTCATTAGCACATTCAGCAGTCCGTCAAGCGTAGAAAAATATTAAAGCTTATTTAGCCTTCGGTACATTTGGCTTTTACAAAAGAAATAAATATCTTACCTCTTTTCATTAGTGTAACTTGCAGTGCATCATGACCCATTTCATTAGTGCCGATGCAAGTGTAACGTCCAAAATCCTCCTCTTCTACATTGTTGATGAACAATACGCTCTCCCACGTGACCGTGTCAATTTGAGATGTCCTAGTTGAGTATTTAATAATTGTTGGCGATTCAGTGATATTGGTTCCTGTTTCATCGGACCACGAAAATCTGACAACTGGAGCTCCTGTTGCCAAACATCGAAGACGAACTGTCTCGCCACGGTCTGCAGCTACTTTCCTGTATCTGCGAGGGAGATACGTTTCTGGTTTGACTGCAAAGGAAATGAAAAATAAAGTGTCATTAAAAAGTATCGCAAATGAAGACCATAAAATATAAAAATTAACACCAAGTATAAATTGACTAGTCTCCAAAATTAAATTTACAAACGTATTTTTTTTGTGCAATAAGTGAAATTGTTTTGTTATAAACTATTTGGGGAAATGTAAGTGTCACGTTAAGTGCTCAGTTGTTAAAAATTTTAATGGATATTTACTTAAGAAATGTGAAAGTGACCAGTTTGCGAATCTGTGAAATTCGTTTATAAATTTGCGTTTCTTGCAAGAAAAATGGCAAACCTGATGAATGTGAAATAAAATTTATTCTCGAAATTGTTCAGAGATGGATTGAGATGGAGGGCCATTGGTAGGTTTGAGGCTAGACAGTATCATATGAAAGTCACTTAATAATTACGATCGTTTCAAATGTTGGTATTCAGGCTATGACAGCAATTCCAAATTATGGTTACTATCACCAAAAGGTTCAGTCAAGGCCATCCAGGAACCACGGTACCCTCAGATACTCGATACGCGGGATTAATTTCAGGCCATAGGCATTAAACAGGTGGCATTATATAAATGACATTAAATAAATGGCATTAAATACATGACGCCATGAAGAGATAATGGCTAAAGAGTCTCCCAGTGCTTAGCTGTCATGTTTGGAATAACAGTTTCAGACAAACCTTATGTGAATACCTAACTTTTACTCTCGTCATCCAGCAGTGTGTACTGCAAAATTTCATTACAATAGACTAATTAGTTTTCGAGTTATCATATGCTTTGCGTTCGTAATCTTAATTTTGAACACCAATGAGCGATAGCTATTTACATGATGCAACTATATATTTCTCAGAATAATATTGGTTCTTAATATCACCTTACAATTGCAAAGATAACTTATAGCTTGGATGATGCATAACTTTATGGATTATTTTAATGAAATAATTAAATTACTCATATAAAATCTGTAACAAATAGTTAGATAATGTACCATCCATATGTTTATTAATTAGCAGTTCCGTTAACGTGCATTCATGATTTAGAAGAGGTAATTCTGTTTTATTCTTTTAGTTAATAAGATTGCTGTCAAATGCTCCTGATTTAACCAAGCAATACTACTTTAATTATAACATATAAATTCTATGCGGATTTCGTATTAAGTTAGGCGTGTTTTCCAATGGAATTTAATTTAACACTAGGTTATCTTCTTTGTCTATAACCATATTTGTACGTAAGAATACTCTTGAGGCTATAAAACAAATAAATTTAGGTTAGGAAGCTAGAATTAGGCACCAAAACGTGGCTGCTGAAATTCCATCTGAGATTTGGTGAATAGCAATAAATGGCGTGGCTATGTTTATAAATTTTAATATCTCTTTTTAAAAACAAAATGTGATTAAAACCTGTACCAAAAATGTACGTTAACGACTTCATCTTTAATTTCAAATCAAAAAATAATACTGTGCTGATTTTATTAAACTAGTATTATCAGTTTCAGATAGAAACATAAAATATTTAAACTTTATTTATAGAATATATGTAAGACCACAAAAGCGCATGGCTCGTAATTGGTCTCTTAAAGGTATATTGAATGCAAGGAAAGCAATTGTTATTCAAGCTATAGAAAACACCTGAGAGCTGTTTGATTTGAATGTATGGAACATAATCTAGAAAGTATTAGAAACAGAATCTGTGCTTCATATCTTGCATCTTATTGTGACAACAGGATATTCTAATTAGCATTTTTATCGCAAAAGTAACATTTTTAACAGTGGTTACCATAAAATAATGAATTACGAATTTTCATGTATTATCTAGTTTTAAAATTAAATGCCGTGTAACGTTCTACTGTCCTTCTGTTGTGTAGAACCTATAGAGATAGTGATTGCACTGAGGAAAGGTTAAAACTGCCCTTTATTAAACGTTTTAACTTATTTACAATGCGTCAACTTGACGCTAACATACTACGCTTCAACTTGGGCGGTAACTAAAACCGTATAATCAAACTTAAAATAAGAGATATTCAGAAATAGTAGAATTACCCTACAGGGCTCATATAATCCTGTAGCCTACAGCGCGCAAATGAGTCCAGTGGCAGCAAGATAATAGCGCTTAAGCCACTTCAAAACCAGCAGTACCTGCTAAACAGAAGTTTGCGTATAAGCACGAAGGCAATTTCCGGACTCTCTCTTTCTCTGCTGGAAAGTCGATATTTAACTCATTCTTCTACTGGTAGAATTTGCATTTCTTGTGCGCGCTACTAAATTTAAACATTCTGGCACTGACAATTAGGGGAATGAAGGCTTATAGGAAAGTAACTGGTTATTTAAAATAAATATAAATCCCTACAGCGCGTATAAAAGCTATATTTTTATAGGGCAAAACCTTTAGCAAATTAACTAAATTCAGCTTCACTGTATTTTAAAGTTTTTAAGTTAAATACATATCTCAGATAATTTCTCAAAAGTTCTCGTATATGAGAGGGTAATGATAACGACCAGCATGGCTTGAATTTGGATAGAGAATAGGCTAAAATAAACTCTTACAGTTTTAGAAAATTCTAGGAAATTAATAAATTAAAGATAATCTTACTGGATTTAAGAATATCACTTTTATTATGCAATGTAGAGTGACAACCAACTGTTAAATATGTGACATTTGTTCCCTCTGTTAGCACATTAAACAACTATTAAGTCTGTAATTAAATAATATTAACCTATAATGGGGAATATGATGTCCATGATTAATATAAGCCTTGCAACAACTTAGTCGTCAGTATTTAACGTTCGGTTGAAGAGGAGATAACTGTTAACTAAGTCTGGAGTGTCATTTCTGCTGAAGGTAGTTTGAGACAATTCCCAGTCTATGTTTGTCAAGGCACGTTCTCCATTTCCCAACTACCATTGAGTAGTTGCAGTATCTCATTTAGAGCACATGCCAAGTGACGGGGATGTTATTCGAGTAGCGCAAGTCAGAGTATTTAACACGAGATCCTACCGTTCTAGAGTTGCGAAAGCAGTAATTATAATAGCAGTTTGACATTCGGGAGACCGTGATGAGACTCATGAAGTTCTCTGGTATCGGAACAGTAAACCACTCAGATAAAAGCTTATCTTAAACTGAAATTGCGAATTTATTTGGTATTATTCTTCTCGTAACATAATATGAGCAGTAACATATATTTAAATTAAAGAAAATATTGCAATGAAATTAAATACAAAGCTTAGAATTATTTTTTTTAAAAGATGCAAAATAATATAATTATAATGGTTAAAATGGTATTGCGAGCTCAGATTTTAACCACTTAAAACAATTAAGTTTTTTTTCTCGTAAATCAGATTACTATTAGTTATTATTTTTTTATTAATTCCTTATGGGTTATTTGGAAAGAGTTTAATATTTTTATAATTTCATGAAGGCATCGTATATCGTTTTTAAAAATCTTTAAAACTTCATAATTTATTTTGAGAGGTATGTTTACTAAAATTGTTAGTAAATTTCTTTCCGCTTGCTTTTGGTACAATCTAAAATTTGGCTTTGGTTGGCATTTATTGTATAATTTATTGTTTATTTGTTAAATATATAACTTACTGTGCATTTGCTTGAAATTTTACTTATCTGTCATCTACTTAGAGAGGAATTATAATAACTCATCGTAAAAAGAAAAAAAAAAAAAAAAAAA
>KK120341.1:199712-230470 GCA_000611955.2 Stegodyphus mimosarum
AAAAAAAAATTCTAGTAAATGTTTTCTTATCATATTCCTATACTGAAACGCCCACTTCTGAATCTCGCACATACTTTTATTAAAGAGTTAGTTTTATTACATATTTGTAAATCTACTCTCTACAATAAGACTTCTTATATAGCAATTACTTATTTTAGGTTCTGAGTTTAATATTTTGAGTTTTGAAGATTTCCGAATGAAAATTTTTAAAGGAAGTCAAAAGTGCTCCGAAATGTCTGTTTACAATAAATAAAGAACTAAAACTGTTAACAAATAATTTATTTTTAGAAATAATAATAATAAAATTTATTTGTGTTTAAGCAAATTAATTTAAAATTCTGTTTTCCTAAAATAATAATTAAAGTAAATGAGTTTATAGGGTATTTTCTCCCTGCTTTCCACATGCCTTCGTGGCGTAATTGGAAGCATAACCGTCTCGTATTCGAGAGTTCCAGGGTTCGAGTCCCGGCGATGGCACTGCACATTTCCAAAGTCTCCTGCTTAACAAAATGCTAAAACTCAACAGTAGCGCCCAAACTGAAAAGGTAGTGGACAATAATTCGTCACCACCAGGATTTGGCGATTGGTTCCCCTCATCATATCTCGCCATTTAAAAGGGGGGAGTAGGTAAAGTATTTTCTCCCTCTTTCCAGCATGCTTTTGTAGTGTAATGGTAGCACACTCGGCGCGCATTCGAGAGGTCCAGGTTCGAGTCTCGAAGAGAGCACTGCTCATTTTTCATGCCTTCTGCTTCAAAATAACCTAATGACTACAAGTTATTACGTAAAATATGAAACGCTATTTATTTAAATAAATTTTCCCAAATATTACCATAGGAAGCACTTGCAAGGAAATGATTTAATGACATTTCCTTTCGAGAAAGTAAGATGGCAAAATAGCTGTTTTCTTATCACATGTTTTTAATCTTTTTTAATTTCAGTAGGAAAGACGCAAAATAATTTTAAAAAGAAATTTTTATTTTCTGCACGAATCGTATCACTTAGTTGAAATAATTTTCCTTTATAAAGTAATATAATATAAAACTTACAGTATGTTTACAGTAATCTCTTACCTGTGGATAGTTTGGTAATTCTGTAAAATTTTGTCATCGATTTAATGTTATACCAAAGATTTTTTTCATTGTATCTCACATTTAATACCTTATTTAACAATATTAAATAAACTAGCCATTGAGGTAAAAGTAAATATTACACAATTACAGAGGAGCTCAGTTTTGAGTAAGCAGACATCAATTATCCACATTACATTTATCTCGAACGCTTATTCGATTTTGAACTGCGCCGAACATGTTATAAGCTTATTTATTTGTTTATGACTTTTTCTTTTATTTCAATTATGTAACTAACTGTTGCATGAAAAAATTTAATAACATATAGGACATTATTAAGTATATTATATTACACTTTTACGTCAATAAAAATAATGTCTGGATTATAGTTAAATAGAAATAGTTTAGTTTATTCGTTTTGTTTCGCTCGAATAAAAGTTAATTTTATTGCGAAACATTAGTGTAGTGATGATAAAAACAAATGTATGCGCTTAACTGCAAGGCTACCTAAAAGCTAATTTGTTGTTTTATTCTAATTGAAATAAAAACCGGTTATACAATTATGTAAGTACAAAATCATAAATTCATCGACACAGTGTTCTCAATGTTTTATTTTACGGAAACGAATAATCATTTTAACTGTGTATTTTTTAGAATTAATTTGACGGAGAACGAAGATACGTCTTCAAATTCCATTATATGAAATTTGATTTAAGCGTATAGATAAAACAGAACCTAATTATATGGAGTTTTAAAAAGTGCAGAGAAACTGTGTTTCTTTTGAATCCAGATATTTGGAATTCTATTGTACACTTAATCATTTTGATATATTTTTTGTGGACCAATGAATCATATGATTTATTGTATTTTACCTTCCTTCTTGGGCTTCTTTCAGGATACGAGTATTTTTATTGGTGTATTTCCTTTTACTGGCGTGCATTTTAAAATTTCATTAACCTGCCTCATTATTTTTTGTCAAAATAACACTTACGCTCTCAGGCATAAAATATGTTCTTTAACTAATTTTAAAGAAACGCTATTGGGCAAGTTGATATCTGGTGGTATAATAGAGTCATTGTTTATTTAGAATGAGAAAGCTAATAAACCATATAGAGCTAATCTACATTAGGTAAGATATTTACAGGCAATGTCTCACTACTCGGAAAATTTCCGTTGCAAAATTAGAACTAAACATTTTCCTTCCCCCACAAAGGAAACATTAAAATGCATGAAAGGATGCTAATTAAATAATGATGCAATGATATCAACGTTAGAAAGAGTTAAACATTTCAGACGAATAAAGTATGTTCTTAGTTAGAGGGTTAATTTGCGATTATTAGATAGTTAATTGTACTATTATATAAAAAAATATTTAAAGATTCTGCTATGCGGAACAAATTTGTTAAACATAAAGCAAATTAGCCAGTTTATCCGTTCTGAGCAGAAAAGGCATACCATCGTATAACTCTATAAGGTTTTTTTTATAATTAATAATAATAGAATGGGCTTATATGACTCTTATTGACTTACTACAAAAAGTAACATATAAAACTCGAAAAGGCTTTGGAAAATAATCGTCTTATTAAAGATTTAGGGTATTTGTGTATCAGGCGGGGAAAAGATGATAGGTGGCCAAATAAACTCGCAAATACTAATTTTGAGAAAAATTGGAATTCAGCAACTTAGTAATCGTATAGATATAAAAGGAAGACTTTTTGGTACTTCCGTATTAACGCAACCACTTTGGTGCAATTTGACGAATTTTTACAGACAAAAAGGTAGAAGTTACTTATCGGATGCAACTTGGTGGCTGTGGCGACTTTTTTATTAGAAAGATTCCCAGATTATCAATGTTAGTCGGAAAATATTATCAACATATGAAAAGAAAACATACATTAGCAATTTAAAATACAAATTTGAATTATAAAATAAGGATTTCGTGATACATTAGAGAATAAAACACTTACATTCTTTTTCGAATCTTTTGGTAAATTTTGAGCTATTTTTTTTCCTAATTTCACAGCGATCTGTTTTCGATTAAGAATGAATGTGAGAAAATTGCATAGCCTTGGCTTCGTGCAAACCTCGGCAACAGAGCGGCTATCTAGAAAATACATTTACTTGTTGTGCAAAATTTCAGCAAAATCCTGTATTCCTTTAAAAATATTACTGCAGTTTCCTCCATTGCTGGCAAGTTCTGGGAGCTTGTGTTTTAAAAATAGGTTTAAGGGAAAATATCACGATTTGCTTATGAAAACCGTTGGAACTTGGAATGCAACAAAAAGAAACACATACCAAAATGGTGGCGTTGTTTGTCTGTTATGAGCATGGTTGCTGTAAGAATGATTATACGCACGGTTGCCAGAGTTTGGCACACTCTGAAAATTTGGCGACTTCTACTAGGATGGTTGCGTTAATACGTAAGTAGTTATTTTTTAAGCAGATTATACTTAAAATGTAAACAACCATTATTTATTTCAAAACCTTTTAAATCAAACTTTAAATCCCGAAAATTTTGAAATTCCTTCTTTATTACAAGCATATTACAGGCTTCTGAGATATATTTTGCAACAAAATATAGTTTAGTCATTAACCATACTCAGCAGTTAAAAACACTATGTTTGAAGATTTATGATATTCTTTCTTTTTAAAAACACGAAATTATTTTCGATCTGATTACACACGCAGGTACCATATGTAATAATTTTTGTACTGATGTTAAAAATAAAAAAAAAAAACCTAGGTATAAACATAAATTTTAATTCTGTATTTCTCTCTTTATAAATTTTAGCAAAATAATTCTGTATAAATTGTTTTCTTACTAAACACGATTCAGTAACACGCGTTTATATTTCATTAAAGTATTTAATATTTGCTCCTCTAAACTACCTGCAATATTTTTTAAAAATATAATAAAAAATATCTATCAGCGTTATAAAAAGCGCCAAATTAGGCGCGTTTTGACTATCGCTGCCTAAAATTGTGCACTCACAACTCACACTTGACAATTAGTTGAGACTTGGCGACTGCTTCTTGTCCAATGCCATTATACGCAACACATTCGAAGACACCGGCATCTTGTCTTGTAACATTCATAACAGTCAAGTATGCCCGACCCCATTCCAGTTTCTCTTCACTCTTGTGGCTCATGTCAAAACCCTTTCGCCTCCACTTGATGACGTCACTCCTCATCGGATTGCCAATCGCAGCGCACTCGAACGTTGCGTCCTCTCCTTCACTCAATGCCACACTTCTAGTTACGGTTGTAACTGCTGCTGGATCTGTGTTCGAAAAAAGAAGAAAAGTCAAGTTTGATATATTACATTAGATAAGAACACAGGTTCTTTACCTATTGTAAATAATATTGATATTTCTTAAAATTTTAAGCATACCCAAAAAGAATTGTTTGCATAAAATACAGAGTAGTTAAAATATTCAAGAAAAAGTAACCGTTGAAATGTTGATTGTAGATTTATAATTCTAGCTTAATAAATGAACAAATAAAAGTAGATATTTAGATTGTGGCAACGTGGTTATGTGATATCTGCTTAGCAAAAGGTTGCGAATGGGCTCCAGAAAGCAAAAAAACAATCTGCCAATGAGAGAACATTTTGCATTCCTAATGTGGGGAGAGGAGAATCATCAAGCAGAATAATTATGCTGTATCTAAAATGTAACATATGACATTAAAATATTTTTATTATTTAGAAAAATGGTGCAATATTTATAAAAAGGAGGTAATTGGGTATGCTAACAACATGTAAGAACACAATAATTAATTAGATGTACAAATTATACAAATGAAATGCATTACAAATTCTGTCTTCGATGCATTATAAAGAAATAAAATATATATATATATATATGTAAACGTAACGTATTGACTTTTTTTTAAATATTTTATTTTTCCCCGAGTGGAAACGAGAGAGTATTACGATGGAAACCGAGTTGAACGGTAACATTTTTATGAATCGCGCATAGAAATCTTGTACTTTTAGTTGTACTAGTCCAATGATATGTAAATAAAGCGCGAATAAAAGATTTATTGCGTAAGTGCACAATACTTAATTGTTTTAAAGAAAGTACCTAACATCTGAGAAGCGAAATTGACAAGGATTATTACGAAGGATTTAATAACGTATTGTCTGAATGTACGTTAAGCCAAAATTTGGAAGCCTGTCAAAAACGAAAGTAGAAAGGTACTTGCATTTATAAACTGTTTATATTATGTTTAAGCGAAAAGAACTAAGTATAATTCTTGTATTATTATTTGAAAATAGAAGTCTAAAATGACTTGCTTGGCAAAGTGCAAAAAATGTGACTTAAAGGAACTCGTAGATGTACCTTCTGATATTAAAATTGTGGGCTTAAGGGGTACGATTTTCAATAGTAAGAACTATAACGAAGAATTTACTAAACAAATGCTAGATGGAATTATAAATGATCGTATAAACAGGGAAAAGTTGGAAATTTTAGAAAAGAAAGAACATTTGAACTCGAAAAGTTGAAAGTAGAAGCCGGAATCAGAAGTAACAATGTAAAGGATTCTGTTCCTTCCAATATTAGTAGAAGTAATTTTTGTGATATGAGTAAATTAATGCATAAGTATGAATTGAGTGAAGGTAATATAAGTTTTTATTTAGTCTTATTTGAGACAGGCACAACGTACTGAGTTGGAAGAACAAAATTGGGTTTCTCAGCTGTTGGGTCTATTGCCTTCTGAAATAACTCAATTAACTGCCCGTAAACCAGAAGAAAAAGCTAACGACTACAAGGACGTTAAACAACTGATATAGAGAAAATTTTAAGTTAAGCCCTGAACAGTTTCGGCAAAAGTTCCTTGATCATATTAAAACGTTGCATTGGAGGGATTTCACGTTTGAATTAAAAAATTATTTTGAAGAATTGCTTGCTGACGCCTTAAAACAGCTTATTATTGCCGACCAATTAAAGAAAAGGGTCCTCGCTGCTATACGAGATCATTTCATTGATAATTGGTCTAAATTCAATAATCCTGAAGAGCTGGCTGAAAAACTAGATGAATATGAAAATATTCGGGCAGGGATGAAAGCCCTTCAAGTAGAAAATAAAACTTTGAGGCATAACCTTAAGCCTAAGTTTGGTTCTAAATTTTATGAGGCATCCTATAATCAGTATTCAAGACCAAGACATGTTAACGATTCTGTGCAGACAGATAGTAATTTCAAAGTGGGTTTTAAAAGCAGTTTTGATAATAAATAAAAATTGGGAGGTAAATTTTATAAAATAGAAAGCAAAAGAGAATATAATTCTGGTATACGCAATGAAAAGGGTGAGCCGAAATGTTTCAATTGTAATGATTATAGACATATAGCGACGGATTGTCCTCAACCTAAAAAAGAAATTATTTGCAGGAAATGTAATGAAAGGGATCATATTTTTAAAAAGTCTACGTTTAAGAGTTCAGACTTAACAAATGTTGAAAATAAATTATCTGTGAACCAGAGCTCGGGTGTTTCACCAACTTTATATTTAAAATATGCTCGCATCAATAACGGAGAAGAAATTACTGCAATCATAGATACGGGTTCTGGTTCGCGTTTATTGAAACAGTCTGTGGCTAGGAAACTAAATCCTATTATAAAACCTGACGTGGAGGAATTGTTTGGCTTTGAAAACCAGAGTAAACCAGAAGCTAGAACACCGGGAAAAGTAACTTTTAATTTAGAGACTAATAATGTGGAAGGAAAGGACATTACAGTTTTAATTGTAGAAGATGAAACGCAACCATGCGATTTATTAGTTGGTCGAACATGGATTGACTTACCACATATTGCATAAGCCAAGATAGGTAATACCTCACACGTACGCTACGTTGATGACTGTCCATTTCCACAGTTACAAAATGACATCAACACTCCGGGAATTAAACTGAAGGCTACCCAAGAAATTGAAATCGAAAGTAATACGGTTAATTTCGTGAAAGCTAAAACTGATGAAATAAATAACGGTTATGTTTTAATAAGTGGATCAGAAGATGAGCTGGGGTCATTATTGAAAGTAATACATGGAGAAACAGTGATACCAGTCACTAACTACAGTGATAGAAAATTAAATTATAATTTTTGCCATAAAGAGAAACATGCCAGACATTTGAAATTCCTGTATAAGTAGCTCACCTGTGCAAAAGTGTTTTATGCAGCAAAACAAAATTTAAAGATAAAGAATCTATTACGTAGCATGGGATGTGCTAGGGGACAGCTCTAGGCAAGGCGGCCAACTAAGATCTGGAGTTGCAAGCCACGCAGTATGTTTCGTTTAGTGAAAATTCGGGCATACACCTTGAAATTATAAATACAGGCAATTAATAAATTCTAGTTATATGTGTATTAAATTACGTTTATATATTGCTTTTGTCTATTAGATCATCCAGTATATCACATTTCGGAAACAAAAAGTTTCAAAATATCACTTTAAATACATTTTTTGGTGTAATTCTTAGCCCCTGAAGTTTAAGATTTCTAATGCAATACACATTAATAAAAACACCGTAGAAATTTTAAATGGAAGTTTTACCAAATTAGACTTAAAATGAATGCAAATTAATAAATATCGGCACATATGTGAATATCTTTAAAGTCATTTTTCGGCTGTCATCAGCAATATGAAATGGCATAGGTCTTATGTGCAATGTATTAATGTCTAATGCAATTCCACGAAAAAAATATCTATTAAAATCCATACATATCAGGAAGTTGCAATTCAATGATAATAATAAAAAATCTGATGTGTACACCACATGACTTCCTTGTACGAAATATGAATTATATGCCCTTTTTCTTGCATTTTATTTAAACTTAACTGGATTTAATTAAATTTACTTCGTCGACAGCGCATAAACCACAATAGAATAAATGCACTCTTTAAAATTTACTATATTTGTTTACCATAGTACACTCTGGCGCTAGGTTCACCTAATAGCGTTTCCTCTCATTCATGTTATAAATCAGAATACCCAAAAAGTACATCGTCCGAAGAATTATCTAATCGTTGCCACATGTTCTATTCAAATACTATAATAAATCTAAAACGCTGTATAAAAGAAATTAAGCAAACAAAAAAAGAAATAAACAGTTTTTCACAGACGATTCGGTATTTCTCATTCAATTAATTCAGTTCGGAAAGGCAAAAATACATAAAATTTAAAATATCTATATGAAAAATTACGAAGTAAATTTTAAGCACTTATTTCTTCGAATAAATTCTAGAATGGATTAAACATGATTTAATTCGCAATAATAAAAGAAGGCGCTATCTTTGTTGTCGCGAAGCTTAGTTTCTCTATATTGGCAATGAATCTACTATTCTGCTAAGTTTCAAATGTAAACAAATATTGCTGCTATGGTAAAAATAATTAGTCTTAGACGCACTTAAATAACTGTTAAATTATTGATAATTCTACAAATGTAACATGCAGGTTAACTAAAGGCGTAAAAATCTTAAACGAAAGATAAGAATAACATAATTTAATAATTGTTTTACGCAAAATACACGCGATTTACCAACATATAATAAGAAAAGAACTGAGCTTACTGAGCCGAGTAACAGAGTGGATGTATATATATATTTATATAGCTTTGGTGCAGACGATTGTAACCACAAAAGAAGGTGCACATCTACATGTTATAGCAGTCCTATATACAAAATTTCAACGTTCTGAGTTTACTCGTTTTTGAGTTATGCGAGATAAATGGATACATACGTACATATGTACGTTCATACGTATAGACACCATGAAAAAATCTTTTCTGAAATCATTTTAAATCAGTTTTATAATTCTTTTGGGGAAACAGAGTACTTTATTCTGTCATTACGTATAGATGTAACGCAAACACGTCGTTAAATTGTATCCTATAACGATCAAAATTGATATTTTCGTTGAAATATGGTACCTGGAATTTTTCGTGATTACAATACTTCTCTTACTTAGTACAAGGAAGAAAAAGAAGATTTATTAATCTTGCAGCAGAAAAGAATTTATCTTTCCTTCGTTGGTTACATTTGAAACTTAGGCATCTGCTTTATCAGTTTCCCAAACGTATCCTATAAACGTTTCGTCACGTTTCCTTAGAGATCAACGCTTTTTCAACAGTGGTCATAAACACGATTTATAGAATTTTTGTTACGGTGCGGCGTATGTTAACACGTCACTTGATGTTTTGTTTTATACCTTCATAAATTATTTATAAATTGCAGTGCAGGATGAGAGAAACAAACTGAAAACAAATCATTCTTACATCCAGCCACAAATTTATTACGCAACTGCTAACGGCCGAATTGGGACAATGGGACAAAAAACGAGGCATTCTACCATTTGTCTGGCATTCATTGCCCAAATTATTGCATTGTTCCGCTGGAAACGGAACGAAGAAATAAAAATCCTTTCTTCCAGGAAACCTCATTATCTTCGGAAAAAAGCAATGCTGAGATTTAATGCATCGAGGAAAAGATGGAAATCTCAGAATCTCGGAGACTTTTGAAGGGGGCTGGGGAGGGAATCACTCGCTGAATAATGCTGCCTAGATTTCCCTGTCGTCTTAATCCATTCCCCTTCTTCCACGAAGAAATTTCTGCGTGTGTCATGGGTTTTGCTGTAACCCAATTTCGGGGATTGTGAGTGAATGGGGTCGGTGCTAGTATTCTCAAATGGACGACTTAAAAGAAATTTTGGAACAATTTCCTCCTCCCACCGATCAAAAATCTTTCAGATGCTGCTTTCGTTAGTTTAGAGATGTAGCTGAATTGCACATGAAAGATAAATCTGTCGTTCAAGGCTTTTAGCATGAAAACGAGTGGATGACGGATGAAGTTAAATTAATATTTTAGACAGGAAATAGAAGGATAGAAGTTTGATTTAATGTAGCATGAAAATGAAATAATGATTTTCCTCCAAAGGGAATTAATAATTCATTTAAACTAATATCTGAGAAAGAATTGAAGAAAGCAAATGAACAATAGCGTCAAATTAGCTCGACAAGTTTACTTGGTTTAAGTACTTTATGTTTACTTCGTGTTGACACGTTTACTAAGCATATTTATGCTGTTACTTGGCTAGCTCACAATTTATGACGTCACTTTGTCAAAGTAACAAAATATCTCTATCAGTGATACATGTAAATTACCCAGGTTTTCTTGCCGCTATTCCTGTAGATGACTTTACTTTTAAGGCCATTTTCAGCTTGCAGTTTTATTCAATTATTACTTCTACATGAACAAAACACTTTAGATTCCAAAACACATTCTTTTGCGAAAGGTATATAAATTTATTTATACTCCTTTTCTAAATGCGCAACCGAATCGATATCGTCTGTAACTGAAATAGGAATTTTTAAAGTTACGTTTTTTTGGTTTAAGAAATTTTTAAGAAAACTTTTAATAGTTAGTCCTTAGTATGAAGAATGACAAATGCTTGAGCTATTTTATACACCAATTTTATTTTTATTTACTATGTGTTTAACCTATAAGTTTAGAATTAGTGTTGGGTTTTTAGATTGACAATGTTCGAGACGGATTCCTGGGTATTTTTTGCCCTATTTAGATTGCTAAAGGGATAAGACAGAGCGTATTTAAATAAATGTTTAAGCATTTAGTACTTTAAACAATTCTATTTGGAACTGTTCTGTAAACGTTAAAGACATAATCCTAGACATTCCTTTTACTAAGGCACGATATTCAGAGGACTCCTTTTAACGATTTTATTTTTTCTAAAGATGAAACTGTAAATTCCAGGCAAAACGAAAACAGGAAGAAAATTGTCATAACGAACTGCGATAAACTGAAGGAATGTTGTTATCTAATTCCGTATTCAGAAGAATCGGCACTTTTTTCAGCAAAAAAGTAAACATGATACTACCATATATAAATTAAGGTTCTTTCTTTCTTTTGACTAAAATGAAAATATTGAATCTAATTTAATTTCGATTTAGAACTCATCTTAAATAACATCAAACTTTTTAATCAAGGGTCCAGAATGCTGTACTAATGAGGTTTCACTGCCATAATAGCAATCTCACAATGTAGAAGGTGATTTTCTATACGTGTCTGAAAAAAAAAAGCATTAAAATATAAATTCATTTAGTTTTGGCTTTTCTTAGTATGGAATGCAAAGTTTTAGAATTTTATTTTTGTTTTTAGTCTGAATTCACATTCTGTGACCACATTTTAATTGTATTCAAATTAATTGTTTACTTTCATATCCCTTATAATACATTCCTCAAACTATGCGTATTTTTTGCGTTTGTAAGCAGCAGTTAGTTCAGATACAGCTAATAACAGAAAATACTGACATGAAATTTTTAACTGAATGCCATAGAAATAATTATTGCAGATTACAGTTTTCGTTTTTATTATTCCTTTGCACTGAAGGATAAATCATACGCCCATTTAATAGTGCACTATGTAATACTTTGCTACACTAAGCTCATTTAATAATACACTAGTAGCTCATTTGATAATTCGTATGTCAGAATTATCAACTGATAATTCATATGAATGGATGACTCAATGAATTATCAAATGATAGTGTATAAATGAATACAATGATAATGCATGTGCGAATTATCAAATGATAATGATAATGGTATTCAAATTTTCGCGTATATGAATTTACTAATAAGATCGTGTTTAATCCATGCAAAATACAAAATAATAGAATTTCATTCATTCCTCCCCGAGGAATGAAAACTATATTACAATGTAAATAAAAAATTGTAAAATGTTCGATAAACTTTATCTCTGAAATACAACATAAAGGAGTCAGAGATGCAAATAATTCTGATTTGATTTAATCTCCTCCACAGTTTTCATCTAAAAGAGTCTATCAGCTCTTAACAGTAAACGAAGAGCAAAAGATGCACATTAAAGGAATATAATATCAGTGCACAAACGCAAAAGAAACTTATGCATAAAACATGAAGGATAAGTTAATTATTTTAACTAAAAAGCTGATGTGTACACCACATGACTTCCTTGCACGGAATATTAAATTATACGCATTTTTTCCTACTCTTCATTTAAACTTATTGAATTGAATTAACTCTACTTCGTCCATAGCGCATAAGCCACAGTAGAATAAATGCACTCTTTAATATTCTCTACATTTGTTTACCATAGCTACACTCTGGCGCTAGGTTCACTTAACAGCGTTACATCTCATTCATTTTATAACTCAGAATGCAAAGAAAAGAAAAATATATCATCTGAAGAATTATCTAATCGTTGCCACATGTTCTATTTAAATACTGCAATAAATCTAAAACGATGTATAAAAAAAATTAAACAACTAAAAATAACACTTTTTCACAGACGATTCAGCGCCGCTTACCTAATGCGCAGGCGCTACTCGTAAACATACTCCTCTCTCCGAGAAAGACTGCGACAATAATTGCTGTTAATACGAAACACTTATTTCCTCGAATTTCATTAGAGATATAATTCTCTTTCAATTAATTCAGCTCTCACTTCGCAGAAAGGCAAAAGTACATAAAAACACAAAATATTTTCATTAAAAATTGAAAAATATAGAAAAATATAAATCACCAAGAACAATTAAAACAATTTAAAAACAATTTTTACAATTAAAATTACAGTTTCTACCCCAAAACAAGCAATTCGGCCAGTAGGCAAGAAGGCAGATTTTTCGGTGCACAAAACTAAAAGTTTCCTTTTGGTCCCACTCGGAAAAAAGAACTGAAGGTTCAGAAAGAATGAATTCACTATTCTGTTAAGTTTCAAATGTAAACAAATATGGCTGCCATGATAAAAAATTATTTTTAGCCACACTTAAACAACTTTTAAATTGTTGATAATTCTACATGCATGCAAATTTACTAAAGGCATAAAAACGTTAACCGGAAGATAAGAACAGCATAATTAAATCATTTTTTAAAGCAAAAACACGCAATTTACCAATCTACAACAACCAAAAAACTGAGTTCAATGAGCTGAGTAACAGAGTGGGTATGTATATATATGTATTTATATACTTTTGGTGCAGCCGATTGAAACCAAAAAGGGAGGTGCACAACTGCATGTTATAGCAGTCCTATATACAAAATTTCAACGCTCTGAGACTGTTTGTTTTCGAGTTATACCCAGATACATTCGAACGTACGTACAGATACCACGAAAAAACTCTCTTCTGAATTCATTTTAAATCGGTTTTAAAATTCATTGGGGGAAAAATGTCTGTTCTTACGTACAGATGTCCCGCAAAAAAATCGTTGAATTGCATTCGATAGTGATCAAAATGGCTATTTTTGTTGAAATATGGTACCCGAAATTTGTCGTGATTACAATACGTCCTTTATTTCGCACAAGGAAGTAAGAATTACAGCTAGCTTTAATTTAAATTAATGACCAATTTAGCGTTAATCAAATATCTTTCTGTTAAGATCTTAATCTAAAATAAAATTAGCTACCTTAAATAGCTTTCTTTTATTACTCGGGACAATGAAAATAAAAATTTTATTGCTATTAAATACATGTAACCGATGTTTCATGCGCGAAAGGGTTATTATTTTAATTTATTAATAAAGAAGTCTTGATTGTGTAGAATCTTAACATTTTAAAACATTCATTTATATTATTGCTAAGAAGTCTATGCATCACATTTGGTAAAATACTGCCTTCTTAAAGATGTTGATCTGATCAAAAAGATCTAACAAATAGTAAACAGCAGAGATAGAATTGCCAGTGAAAAAGAAAAAGGGATTATTTATTTTCAGCTGATGATTACTTACACAGGACATTAACTACGATGATGGTGTGCCCAGTCCCTTCTGAATTGGTGGCCTCGCACTCGTATTGTCCTGCATCTTCCCGGCGGGAATCCTTGATCTCCAACAACGGACCCCTGGAACTGACTCGGTGATTGATTTTGCTTCCTGATTCCCCTTTGTGGAGGGAGGAAGGTATAGGGGTCACAAGTCCCTTTCTCCAGGAGTAAGCGATCACAGCAGGATTGGCTCGGGCAGTCAAATTAACGATCAGTGTTTCTCCCTCTACGACGTCGAATTTTTCTAGGCTTGCCACAATGAACTCAGGTTTGACTATTAAAAAATAAATACAGAGAAAATAAAGTTTTATTATTAATCATTGATTGTATAAGCATTCGTCACTTAGGCAAATCTTATATGCTAACGATGGCATTTGAGCCGACAAATGAAGAGCATTTGATGAATTGCAAGTTTTTGTTTGTTCCATAACTATGTGAAATGCGAGAAATATTAAAGCTAGAGAGGGAGATAAAAAATCGCTTAAGTTCTGAAAGCATTTTTATGCATGAACATTTATCATTAGTTTGTTAATAATGACAGATATAATGATTAATTCCTGTCCAAATAATTATTATAGCTTTTTATCTTATTTTTGTTTATTCCTTTTTTAGCATTCTTATTTTTGCACTCATCACACCTTGTAAAGATTAAATGGCGTGCAGCAGGGAAATTTAAAAAAGAAAAAAAAAATGTGCATCTTCTGTGCCGTGTTTATTTTGGTTCTAATTAATCATTATTCCTAGCACTTCTAATATTTATTATTGACCATTTACCTGTTTTTATGCTTATTTGTAAAGGTTGTTTTTGCAGTAATATCACAAACATGATTGATTTTGAATACTGTGAGTAATATCATAAGCGCGTATTGTTACTTAAAATCCAAATCAATCATAACTACTTTTACATTACTGAATACTGAAATGGGAAAATATTCATTGATCTCGATTAATTGTACCGTCTTTTTACAGTAAAAAAAATGAGATCTGATAATTAAAACCTGTGATCTAATATGGAAAAAGCAATATTTAATGAGATGTACATTTTATTTCGTCAAAAATCTGTTTCAGATTTAAGTTTGATAACTTATTTCGTATATCTATTATAGAATACATATATCTTTCCTGCAAGTTTAGAAGTTTGTAATTTTTATAACGATTGGGAAATACAAAAAAGGATGGAAACAATACGATGCACCCTGTAGTAATATCCCATTCGATGCAAAAAATTTCCACAAAATAATATAGAGATCACTAGATTGCTTCCTGTTCGTAAAAAGATTTCTTATTTCTAATCAGTTTGACTACAAGTTTCCTAATTCTATAAAACATCAAAACGCTGCACTAACAGAGATCACAGCAGAGCTCTTTAAAAAGAAAGAAATTATGTCTGTCTTCTTCCATTACGTTACGAAAATACTTGAAAGGTAAGTAGTAAGAGTAAGATTACTTAAAGTTTTCTTTCAAACAAGACTCACATAACCTACATCAAGTTTAAAAGAAGTACGTCAAAAGGAACTGTACAGTTCTGAGATGATTCGTTTTAATTATAATCGCTCTGTACGTATTGGCTTCCAAATATGGTTAAATTTTAGACAAGCAGTGCATATATTTAATTTCTGTCAAAATTTAGAAGTGAAATGTTTATTGCTGTATACACATATTTAACACCAAAGGTATCAGACACATTTATCAATGGTAGTTGCAATGAAAAATGTATCAAAACTGATACAAATTCAAATTACATAAAACAAGCACAGAAATGAAAAATGTAAACCATAAGATAAATATTCTACAAAAATGTATAAGTTTAGCACACAAAGATTTCTTTTTTTGATCAGAGAAAACGTCCGACGAAAAAAAAAATTAAACTCAGAAACGAAGCCGAGAAAGTTCGATAAGGTTCTTGAAACTGTAATCAAAGTATAAGTCTTAACCGAACTTTTTGAAAACTAATGATAGCCAACTTTGGGAAAGGAAAAAAAATGGAAAGAGGAAGATACGTCATCAGCTGTTGCATCGTTAACAGATAAGGAATTGATACCAGCGTTTTAAAAATTTAAAAAAGATATTGTTCACAGTAGAGAGACATCTATCGATGTTACTCCTGCTGCTCTTTCAACATTACAGTGAACATAAACAGAAATAAATAAATTGAACAACCGCAAAACCATGGTACAGAAAACAAACTTTCAGTGTTTAAGAAGAAAAGCATACATGAAGACGACACACTTTTATAAGAAGTTTCCTGGAAAAGATATTTAACACATAAATTAAAAAAAACGATGTTTTTGTAAGTTTTGCCTAAAACTGCCTCTTCTTCCCTTAATCGTGTGTTTTAATTGTGTTTTTGTTGTCATATATATCTCTCCCCACAAACGGTTTAAGAAATGTAAAAGCGGAAAACTATCCTTAATTGTTTATAAAAGAGGGTAATTCTATGGCTTTGCTCTTTTTCATTTCATGTACCGGGGAAAAATATTAATTAAATTTATTTCATAAAATGGGAATTGCTAGAATGAAAGTACTTTCAGCTTCCTCTATGAAACTGGCAAGGTTATAAAATGATCAGAATACATCCTTAATAATTACATTCTTAAATAATTATTAAAAAAAATCTGAAAACCTTCAGATTTTACATTACGTCCAAAGGATCGTATTCTTAATGTTTTGTGTGTTACCTTTATTTATTAAATATCATGTTCTTCACACTTAAACCATAAAATTAAATTCAAGAGCAATATGGCAATATAATTTTAAAATGAGCATATCTATAAAATTTCCCATACACAATCTCGCGCGCTGGAGATAATTTTTTTTTCTTTTTTCCGTACAGTGTTGCCATTCCTCGCTTTGAATTCGTTGAGTTTGTTAATCAAAAATTCTTTAATGTCTGAGAAAATATGGAATAAATAATAAAACAAATTTCAAATTCCAAATTAGAGCTTCCAGATGCCCATATTCGGTGGAGGATTACTTTATTCAAAATTTGATGGATCTAGGTACCGTTGTTTTATCACAGTGCGAGAAACATACATACATTTATGCAGATTCTTCATAATTTAATTTAAGTATAATAAAGGGCTGTAATATTTGGTAGCAACAGTTTGAAAAGGGAGTCGACGCAGAAATTGAATCGACGCCCCTTCTGGGCTAACGTCCTTCGGGCTAATACTATAGTAGTATTAGTTATTTTAGTAATGTAGCCTGTTTATACTAAAGTTTGGAAGATTCACAAACTTTGAGCTCCATATTTGTTTAAAAATACTGCTGATACTGTACATTTAAGAAAAATAGATATCAGTTAAAATTAGCTAAATATACCTATTTAATTCGTCCCATAAAAATTCTTGTTAACCAAGTGTAAACATTTTGACAAAATTTGTTATCATTTTGAAACTTCAGAAAGTGTTCAAAACAGCATTACATAGCTGTGTATATATGTATATATTTTCAACCACCAAATTACATCGATTTTGCGGCTATGTGTTTAACATTGCGTACTGCTAAATTTGACACATTTATTTCAATGTTTTGTGTAATGTTTCTGGATTGAGCCAAATTATATTATTCTAACTGAAGAAAACAATTTTTTTTCTTTATCCAAACCACTTCCTGAATGTTTCCTCAAATTTATAATCTACAGTTAATGAAGCCACAAAATTATTTGCGTCTTACTTTGGTTAGTTATTGTTTATTAGTTATTAATATGTTTCCATAAAAGTAAATTATTGTTGTGGGATATTTGTTTGTAATACGACAACGGCTTTTTTTCACAATTCTGATTCTGATACATTTTCAGTTCAGTTTCTGTAACTCTTGTAATATACCTGGTGACCTAAAAGTCTGTTAACATTTTAAAATTCAATAATTCACGCAATAATGTAGGTGGGGAGGAAAACATTGACACACATGTTCGAAATGACAGGAGGCTTTAATGAAAACAAAAAATTCAAAAAAAAAATGCCAGTATATGGCGCTGCGCAGCAAAATGTCAGTGACGCTGCATGAGAATCGTGTACGAAATGAGCTGTAGTGAGAGAGGGAATCTTTCCCTTCATGGTTTATGACATTTTTACCATCGCCTCCGGGTGTCTGTCACGGCGAGATGTGGATTTATTACATCAGTCGTGATTGGACGTTTTTCTTCAAGAAAATGCGTAGTTCTACTATTTAAACTGTCAATGTGACGGGTGGGAGGCACTCTGATAACTTGCAGAATCAGATCCTACCTAGTCTGGCTGAGAAACACCTGTTGAAAGGTGGCGCTTCACCCCATATTGCTACACGCATGAAAGATCTCTTGCACACATAATTTGGTGAGGATCGTTTGCTGAGCCGCCACTTCCGTCTTGCTTGGCCTCTTAGGTCCCCAGATCTCAATCCGTGTGATTATTGGTTGTGGGGTTACTTGAAATCGCAAGTCTACCGCAATTGTCCGACCTCATCACCAAACTAGACACATGCTATACAGTGCTGCTCAACCCATTGTCCGTCGATTACAAGTATTCTTGATGAATGACGGCCGACATGTTGAACATTTGTTATAAAGAACATAGTCACTGCTAAAAAGTAATTGTGATGCTATTTATTGCTCTTGTTATCATATGAAGCGCCGTCTGTTGGCCGTTTTAAGCACTATTTCATGCTTTCAATAAAACCTCATGACATTTCAAGCATGTGTGTCAGTTTTTATCTCTCTACCTACATTATTCTGTGAATTATTGGATTTTCAAATGTTAACGGACTTTTGGGTCAACCGGTATATTGCTTTTTGATGATTTCCTCACTGTACCACATCTGTACTATACATTTAACGCATAATCAGTGAACTGATAATCATGTGAAACATACTGTAACAAATGTTGCATAGAGGTAGATGATTTTAGAGCAATTAATGTGAAATTGTTGTATTTTCTGTATAATGTAACATAAAGATCTAGAGGGACGATGTTGTACCGGAAAATACAGGGGCAAGTCTATTTAACAATAAGTAAATAGTTTTCTCACTAATTTGGAGAGATATCGCCAAGCTGATTTTTGGCGACTAATTTTTGTCACCAAGAAAGAGAAAATGCCCAAAGTCGCCAAACAAGGCGGCGACATTTTTGTCCGGTTTCTATGTCACCGCAATATGTATTGTAATTGAATAACTGCAATTCATTTGATGTGTAACTGTAGATGTATTCGCCCTCATATGCCTTCCAGTAATTTCGAGATGCTAAAAGTACTAGAAATATTTCCGTGGCGGATGAAAACTATATAAGACCAGAGAGAGCATTTGCTCACAGTTGTGCTTAGTTCGGAATACTGAGGTATCTCCGTGTTAGCTTCGCTCTTTAGCTACGCTTTTCATTGTTTAACATACATTGTCTAACACTTGTTTAACATACTTAGTAGTTTTATGTAGTTTTTAATAAAACTACTAATTGTACTCTAGTACAATCGAGAAATATCTAGTTCTCTGAAGAGGTGTACTATTTTTGTGGAGAGTTCCAGAACTGTTAAGTGTTTCTTAAAAAAAAAATAAATTTCGTCAACCTATCATTGGACCTGTGTGCATTCACCTCTGTCGAATAGTTCTGGAAATCGTAGATCAAATGAAAATTCTTTTAATTTATTTCACCAGTGTATATTCTGCAAATATATATTCATTTATCTCTACATATAATAAAACAAAGAGTCTGTGTGTGTGTGTCTTTCGTTCGTGTTGCGAGTAAGCTAATAGATTAAGGGCCACGAAATTTGGTACATAGGTGTATCTATACAAGAGCCAGTGCACCCCGAAGCGATTTTTTCGAAGTTCGAATTCGAATTTTTTTTTATTTTATGTTTTGTGACCAAATCGCGTCATTTTGAGACATAATGAGCTACAGGAAAGCGAGATTTCACTCTATAAATTTCATTTTTACATCGTCGCGAAGCGTAGACACTTAGCTACTTTACGAACTTAAAATAAATTTCGTATTTCAATAAATCGATTAAATACGAATTTATTTAGGAAGGTGAGCTTAACACCTTTTCCGTGGAATTTTTTTTGAAAAACTTAATTAAAAAAATCTGCTGTTTATTTTCCTTTGATTTTTGGACACGTTGAACTTTAATCCTTTCGACTCTTTTTAAAAAAAGAATTTTGGAAAAATAATAATATTTTGTATTTTTTTTTTATTTTTTTAAATGAAGCTTCCGAATACACTTTTCACATCTCAGATATTTTAAAATGTAGTTTTGGCAACAAGTTTCCTTTCTTATTGTTGTTGATAGATTTTTGATGAAATTGCATCATTTTGAATAGTTTCATTCTTTTAAAAATTTCGGTTTGGCAACAATTTTTCATCGTATTTCTTATGTTACTGTTTTTAAGAGATTGAAAAGTTTAAGAAATTAAAAAGTTGTTTCTTTTTGCAACGGTAAATTGTTTAATTACTTTATTAGGATAATTAATATTTATATTAAGAGATATTGCTTATTTCATTGTAATTTTTTATATTATGTTTTAATTATGTAAAATTTGAATTATAATATGTAGTTATGGTGGTGGTTAAGAAAGGGGATATAAATTATGTTTAAACAAATGTTTAATACACATCTCATGCAATCAGTTTACTAAAAGTTCAAGATGTATATGTTTTTCAGGGCCGTATGCAAGGGAGGGTTTTATTCTTAACAAAGAAAAAATAGTTGGAAGAACTTACGGGGCCATCGGTCGCAGGTGTGTCTTTTAGGCATTTTTCCGGTAAGTTTAAAAGCCAGACGAAGGCTGGCCGCATAGCGGCTAGTTACATAATAAAGTTAACCGAGCAAAACATGTATTCTCCTAATCAGAGAACATTAAACTAACAGAGAAGTATATTTTAGTAACTTGGTATGCCTTTCTGAAAACTTATTTCATTATATTAATAGAATAGATGAAGTAAATTACATAAAATATGTAAATAATTTACTTAGTTTTACCGTAATGATAAGCTTTTGATGTAATGTAATGCAGGCTAATTTCTGGAATACTATCTCCTCCCATCTCTTTGGCAAAACTAAAATACTTATTTTTTTGTTGTTGTTGTTTCTTATTCCACTTGTTCGACAACAACATCTAATTTTTTTTTTTAGTGAAATAGTATCAAATTGACGATTTTCTCTCATTATATGAACAACAATGGCACGCAGCCATTGTTGCTGATATCAGCACTATTGCCACCCGGAAAAATGAGGGCGATAATTCTGTGCAGTTTTTAAATTTAATGTTTCTCTTGGATACTGGACGTTTGTCTAGAGAAGGTAGCAGGAAGTTGGTTAATTTATTTATTAAGATAATTAATATTTGTATTAAGGGATATTACATATTTCATTGTATGCTTTTTATATGTAATGCATTTTTAACTGAATTGTTTTTTCCGTTGTTGTTTGTTTCTTTTTCGATAAAATTGTTCTGCAGGGTAAAATTTTGTGCACTTTTCAAGTTTAACGTTTGGTGTTCTCTTTAGGCATTTTTCCTGTACACTTAAAAGCCAGACGAAGGCTGGCCGCGCAGCGGCTAGTTATTTCTTATTTTATTTTCGAGAATCAGTCACTTAAGGGACGTGGAGAAAAAGGGTTTTTTGATCAAATTGGCAAAATCTCTGCATCAACAAATAACGTTCATATGACAAATAACGATATAACTCTTATATTGTTATTTGCTTTATCTATAGCATTTTAACAAATTTTTTGTAACATTGTATACTCTTATATACCCTACACTTTTTTATATTTCGAAAATACCGATAGTTTAAAGATGGTAGTCTTTCGAATAATTTTCCAACTGTCGTTGTGTTGTCGGTTTGAATATAAAGTGATGTTACCTAAAATAGAGTTGGAATTTATGTACAGGTCGTATATGCGGAACAACATTCTTGAAATATATTAAAATAATTGATAACTTATTCTTTACTTTTAACTTGGAAGAAGGATACATTAGTTTTATTTCAAAATAATGTTGGATAATGTAATTCCTTTTCTTATGAAAAAAAACCAGCTCAAATTTTAAAAAAAATCATATTCAAAAGCTCTTCTCATATTCATGTTTATATGCCCATTTACCACTCAAAACTAAAGCTCTAAAATCTTCTGAAATTGCCAGAATTTATATCATAAATTCGACATTAATTACTATGTAAATAAATACCTTTAAGTTAAATTTTGTAGTTTAATCACAATTAACACAATATCCAAAGAAGCATTTATTTTATACGTTATTACGGAGAAAATATAAAGAGAAGATAAATGCAACGTAATTTAAAGCAATTAATTCGCAAAAGTTATTTTGATGTTGTAAATTAATTGGAGAAGAATCTGAAAATATTTTCATTTATTTCTATTTAATAAATGAATACACTGCTGAATAAAAAGCTGTTTCCTGAAATTTATGACTTTAAAAAAAGTTTAGGCATTGGTTGACGTTTGATTGCTTTCTGAAAGCAAAACAAATAAACTAGTGTATCATATTTGTAAAAAGAGAAATTTGAGCGTTAGTATGTGTTAATATTGATAAGAAAAAAGCAAAAATAAATAAACAATTAAATAAAATAAAAATAACAAATAATCAAAGAACTTAACAGAAAATTTCAGATATCTGTTTCATTGTTCCCTGAACAAAGGAACAGGGTGTAAAATTTCGAAAATGAAAAAAACAACAACAATAACAACAAAAAAAGATAAAACAGAAATAATAAAGTTAAATCATTCTCTGAAGTCCAGAACAGAATCGTCTTGAAAAATATAAGCAATTATGTTTGAAAATCATACTCATTATTCTTTTCGGAAACTGCGCAGTCTTTGCAAAAGAAGTTATTCAATCCTAGAAAGAGTAATATAGACAGAGATTAATTAGCTCAGCAATAAAAATTTATAAATCTCTTTTTGGGTAATGCTTTTTTAATGATCTTTGTATTCTTTCCGTTATAATGTGCAGATGACTCATTCGCTTATTGAATGGATATTTTCTTTTTGTTCACATTTGGCATAATAAAAGTTACATAAAGCCAAGATTTGTAAATAATTTAATGGCAAACGGCAGCAGTAAATGTGTAAAGATGATTGATAAAGTATACAAACCAACTAAAGGAACTTCAATGATTTCATTTTTTTTTCTTTACGAAGAACGTCGTAAGGAGAATAATTGTAATACTATGGACATGAATATATAGATTTCATATTCATAAGTCTGCCGAACAAAATCTATTTGTAATTTATATATAATAAAAAAATTATACATTTTTCCTTTTTTGGAAGAAGGTAAAAAATCAAAAAAGTATAACGCAAGAAATTAAAAAGATAACTTAACTGAATGTTTGAACAGCATTATCTAATTTTTATATGAAAATTACATAACTACATCTAGTGGGCAATAAGGAAATTTCAGATACGGACTCTTATGTTTAAAGATACGTACTTGATATTTTAAAATGCATGACTAACTAAAACCCGAAAACTTTAAAGGTATATTACATGAGATATACTTTTTAATCAAAACTATAAATTAACATCAGATTATTTCGAATGCGTATGTAAATGTGGAAACGTAGGTAAGTTTGACACAGGAATAACAACAATGTAAGGTTCCTTTGTGTTAATTAACCAGTTATTTTATTTTTTTTGGATATTTACTGTCACTTCTTCCTTCCGTTTTCCCACCAGAAGGCAAATTAATTTGCGCGTATTTAAGATTAGGCTTTTGGATTGTAAGACAAAGCGTGTTCTCCTCTCGAGTCACGTTACTAGATTGCTAGGTCAGATAAGATTTG
The DNA here is from genome assembly GCA_000611955.2 of Stegodyphus mimosarum. NCBI lineage: Eukaryota > Metazoa > Arthropoda > Arachnida > Araneae > Eresidae > Stegodyphus > Stegodyphus mimosarum. The sequence goes on from KK120341.1 coordinate 223,372, forward strand.
CAGTCTTTGACCTTGCATTATAATAGCCGATATTGAATCTCCACGCCGGTTAGATAAATGTGCCGACTTCACGTTAAATTGATTTGTGGAGCTTTGGCTACTAGCGTATTCAAGTTTAATTTACATTTGAATTACTTTACTGTTATTTTAAGTTATCTCACATAAGTGCTGGCTCAGTTTGCAAGCACCAAATGTGCCTTCTGTTCTTCTTGGTTTAAATAAAAGGATCCTTTATACCCTTCTCAAGTCCCAATTACTATTTTATATTACTTAGCGGCAATTGGCTTAACATCTACAAAGAGTGTTCTCACTACTAAATAACTGAAAAATATACCAAATATTATAATAGAACAACTATGTAAATTTGCTTCAAAACAGAATTATAAACGAATTTAGGACTAATAAAAACATATATGGATTACAGGAATAATAACCTGAATATAATGGAAGACATGTATTTTTTAATTGCAAATTCTACTTTGGAATGATTTAGTAATATATATTTTTTCAAGTTACGATCATAATCATTATAGTAAGATTAAATTTAATGAAAGTTGTGTAGTTTCTAGGTGTAATTTTAGTTTAGAATGATTAAGTATTACGTATTTTTCCAAGTTAGGAGCATTAACATTACTCATACACTACAGTTTTCGAACATAATATTTCAGAGGTATATAATAATATATTTTTTTTTAATTTTTGGAAAAAAAATGAAAATCTTTTGAAATTTTTTGAAAAAAATGTTCTTAATCTACAAATAAAGAAAAGAACGATAAAAATATCACAGGACTTTTATCGAAAGGAACTATAATTAACAAAGAAATATGTCACGATGTTCTCTTTGGATACATTGCCGGCCATTGTGCAATAGTTCCAATGAACTAAATTAATGCATGTTGAGCTGCTTCAAATAAGAATATATCTTGATGGCGTAAATGTGATTTTGTCCGAAAAATATTTGCAGAATGCTTGAACACAATTCTAAGAGGCACAATGTAAAATATTGGTCTGCAAAGTTTAATTTTTGTGGTAAAAGTACCGTGTATAGAGTGCCACCCTCTTTGGTTACATAAACTGAGTGAGAACTCTGAAGACTTAAGCGATTTCTCACTGGACTAGAAATCACAACAGAGAAAGGGTCTAAAAATACACTTTTATTAACACAGCTTGTGCTTACAGAACCAGCCAGCATTTAGGCTGTAATTCAAAAGTAAAGAATTGAACTAAACTAAGTAAATTGTAGTTAGCCCAAAAGGCTACACAGACAACAACAACGCAAGTTGACTCTAACCTAATACCGGCGTGACATGCTTAACTGACAGAATATCACAACGCCGCAGATAAACTGCTCTCAAGAGAATGAATTAGCAGTGGGGCGTTCAGCATGCGGATCACGCTATGATTCTGCCATCTAAAACCTTCCTTTAAAAACTATATCTTTCTACCTCATATGAATACACGCAGGCTGGAAATTAGCATTCTGGCGGAAAAACGGAAAGCGAGAAAGATAGTAGAGATCGTTAACGTAAAACAACTGGTTAATAAAAATAAATGGATAGTCTACAAGTGACAATGCAGAAAGAACATACTGGAAACAATAAATATAACTGAATTCGTTAAAATATATAATACAGTAATATTGGTAAACATTTCGTATATTTTTTATAATATAACCGCATAATTCTCTCTTCTAAATGATTCACTTGTAAAATTGCTAAAAAAAAGAAAATATATTTCATCTCCTAATTATTCATATAGTAAACGGAAGGAATATTTTAAATTAAGCTAGGAAGTTGTTTGAAATATATTCATCTTAAAGCATTAATTAGTTTTATGCATCGCATACCTGTTAAGGAATTTAGGAAACACATTTTCAATCATTTTCAGAAGGCCAAATGAATAATATTCAGTGATAATGATTATTAACAAATCTCAACTTTCTTTTAAATATCTCTTAATAGGTATGAGTTTAAATGCAATTTTTATCTGAATTTGTGAAATTGGTATATACTGTTAAGAATTCAAAAACCAAAAATTGAAGAGGGCTAAGAATCTAACGGAACCGATATATTACAATAAAAAATTAAGCAATCCTTTCTTTTAATAAATATTTACGCTTTATTTACAACTGAATTCAAATCGACAACCATGTACATGACAAGAAAAACGGTACTATTCCTTTAGAGCGGCGTCAGTTAAAAATGCGCCGCTTTTTTTTGGACACAAACTGTTGCCAAGTATAAAATTATGAAATAATAATAGAGTTCGAATGACTAAAAAAATTACTTCTGCGAAAAGTAATTTTTTTGAATTACATAATTCTGAAAGAAATGGAATTTTTCTTTTTAGTTTTTTAATCTACAATATTCTACACACAAATAAAAAATAATAAAACAAAACGAAATTCAATCTAAACAGACGGCATAAAATTACAAATATCATTCAATATTGCAGAAAAAATTACAGTTTTCGAATATGACCAATACCATATAAATTCTATCAAATATGACTCTAAATGGTGGCGAACAGTGCCCCGCTGAAATTTATTTCTCCATTTAGCACTGCCTCCAAATCGCTCCACAGTTTGAGTACGGCATCTGGTTTCGGGGTCTACAAAATTATAACTGTGATTCACAGTGAAAATTTCAATATTTCGTAATTCCTCTTCCTTATATCCTTTCTAGCAATATGAAAATATTAAGCAGCCACCAGCGATGTTTTCCTGGATGGCAGTCATCAATGCTGTAGCACAATGATCGGGAACGGCGACCAGAAAACATTCTTTGCTTTGCCGGCATAAACCTCTAAATATACATTGTTTCGGAAGAACATATCCAATGTTGTTTTTTATTTTATGGAAAGACTATTTCTATGATTTTGTTGGCTCCACCAAATTTGTTTCTTTTACGAGACATCAAACTATTTGCACATACCTTCCTCAAGTAGTTATTCCAATCTACTGTTATATTATAGTTGATTTCTAACTGAAGTTATCAAAATTCAATCGACGTCAATTCATGATACCACAGATAGATAAAACGAACGGCACTGAGGAAAGAAAAACATAAGCCTTCAAACCATTCATTCATGTTTTGGTTCTCAGTCATTTTTTTCCCACCAAGAACGTACATAACAACCTCTTAGCAGTTTTGTTTGAGTCAAAAATTAACTTCATCTGATGATTTTGAGAATAAAGTCAATTGCTATGAATTATTCCTTCCTCCTAAAGGAATCTTTATGGCATCCTCTTTGTCATTAGGTAATTTCCAAATTATGTAGTCCGTCATACTAAAAAAATGGTCAACTATGACAAAAAATAACATGTGATGATACTTAAAAGATTAAAAAAAAATGGAAATCTCGAACCACGATATTTGGCATGTTATTGTAGCATTGTTTTCTTCTAATTTTTTCTTCAGTTTTAACTAAAGCCGTTCTAACGGAATAGTACCGAAAAAACTTTCGTCTGAGCGAAAGAAACGTCGCTTTCAGAAGGTCTGAGTAAAAATTGTTGATGGACCTTTTAATTAGCAGGCAGCAACTAACAAAGAAGTTTTGTTTGTAAAAAAGTCAGATTTCTAAGTTCCACAAAGAAGCAATGTAACAAACTCTGAAAACGTAGACTTTCAAAATAGAACCCATACTCTGAAAAGATAGATTTAATGATTCACGAAGACCTTCGGAGACAAGCGTTTCTTGCGATGGCCAGAAAATGTTCTGTAAAATTCTTACTATTCTTTCACTTAGGCCCGATTGACGTAGACTGAACTCTGGATACAGAGCTTTCTTAGGGAGCAACAATGCCTTGCTTCCGATATTTACATGGTGAATACATACAATTTTAAAGAATTATGAAATACTTTGGGAAACTAATAATTCTGGGCTTTTGATCTGGGTCGCAATGCAATTATCGGTAAGCTTTTGATTGAAAATGTACCATTTACTAGTTGTCTCTTCACTCTGTGAATTTGGTATTCTGCCATATTTGCCTAATTTTATTTCCTAAACCTAGCTTTTACAATAAAGACGGAATCTGACAACAGTCAAATGCTTTTACGAAAGTATCGAGAAATTCCTTGAGCATACGAAGAGGTATATAGTGTTAGAAATATAAGTAGAAAACTAAATAGTTATAAAAGCATTTTATTTCACAGATATGTTAGCAATTAAAACTATAGACTATGAATGCAGAAATATCAAAATAATGTATTAAAATTCGTTGTATTGATACGTTCAATTCGCTATCAAAGAGACAAGCAACAACATTTTGAAATTTCCTCATTTCTCTCTGTTAATGAATGCGATAGATAAAAAAGCAGAATGGTATTTTCTTAATACCATTTTTACAATGCTTGATTAAATCTGCAAAGTAAAATAAATTAAGATACTTTATGTTATACTGTTGTAAGTACTTACAAAAAACCCTTAGAGATACGCTTTCATGGACGCTTCTTTCTAAGACATGATTAGTGGCTTGGCAGGTGAAAACTGCTTCATCATCTTTAGACGAAACTGTCAAATCAAGCCTGCTATGGGTGGACTTTCCTCCGTAGATGGCTTCGGAGATTTCACTATCATATCCAGAATGTACTTCACCGTTTCTCCACCAGTGGAGTGTGGATTCGGGATTACTGCTTCCAGAATCGCACAAAATGCTTACCTAAGGGAATACTGAAATTGTAACTTCTTACAAATAGAAGATGACATAATTCTATTTAGAAAGTACATGAACTAGAAGATAAGCAAAACAAAATTTAATACCAACTAAGCTGGGCAACTGGGGATTAGGAGACCCAGTCACCAAATCCTGGTGGGGAAGAATTATCGTTCACTATCTTTTAGTTCGGGCGCCAGTTGTAGACGAGAAAGGGAGAAAATATCTCAGAAGTTTTTAAGTGAATTTGAAAGAGAAATAGCTCCAAATTATTTATGAATAAATTTAAAAATTTAATAAACTTTTACTAAGGGAAAAACTGAAAACAATTTTTCAAAATATTTTACATAAAGCTATTAATATTTTTCTGTGTACTAGGTATAAGAAACACTTTGAAAAAGCGTTACATGTTTAGTTTATTTTTGTCTATCTGATTCTACATCTGAACTTTAATTTTTGAGTACATGTATATACACTCACGTTTGTGAAAATTGCAACACCATGAAGGACTTACGCGAGTGAGCTGAAATTTTCAGGAAATGCAAAGTAGCGCATGATATGCAAATGATTAGAATTGCATATCCGTAGCGCATGCGTATGCTGAGCAGCGCCCTCTGAACGGCTGATGGATCCGAATAAATAGACGGCTGTAGCGAGGCGTGTATGGTTATCGGTGGTTATCTGCTAGTGGTAAACGTTAACTCAATCTGTACTTATGCCTCGTCGACGAAAGAGAGCGAGATTTGAACAACTTACAGAGTTTGAACGAGGGAGAATCATCGGCCTTCGTGAAGCTGGATTGTCGTATCGTGCAGTAGCCTCTCGTGTGCAGCGTAACAGCAGCACAGTGATGCGCGTTTGGAAGCAGTGGACGGACGAGTGTCGGACAACTCGGAAATCCGGGAGTGGACCCCGAAATGTGACGTCAGCTCGCGATGATAGACACCTGGTCCGCATGGCGCGGACGGACCGTACAGCTTCCTCTAGACAATTGGCAGCACTGTGGTCAATAGCTACAGGTGTTTCATTGTGTGCTTCATCAATTCGTAGACGTCTGCTGCAGTGTGGACTGCGCGCACGGACTCCTTTATACAGGATCCCCCTAACGCACGACCATCGCCGCCTGCGGCTACAATGGGCCAATCAGCATAGAGACTGGCGTGCTGATTGGCAGCATGTCGTGTTTTCTGACGAATCCCGCTTTAATTTGTGGTACCATGATGGCCGCATTCGTGTCAGACGCTATGCCGGTGAACGCCACCTTCCGGAGTGCATTATCGAACGCCACAGTGGACGAACACCCGGAGTTATGGTCTGGGGCGCCATAGCATATCATAGACGATCTCAATTGCTACGAATTGTGGGCAATCTGAACAGCAACCGGTATATCCGTGAAGTTCTACAGCCCGAAGCTGTTCCCTTCCTTCAAAGCTTGCCAGGCGCTGTATTTCAACAGGACAATGCCCGCCCTCATACTGCTCGGATTGTTAAATCCTTCTTTGCAGCGCAGCAGGTACAGCTTCTTCCTTGGCCTGCGTGTTCCCCGGATATGTCGCCAATTGAACATGTGTGGGATGTCATTGGTCGGCGTCTTGCTCGTGATCCTCGTCCTGTTGCGTCTGCAGACGAACTTTGGGTACGCGTACAAACGATATGGAATGCTCTTCCTCAGTCAGACATTCAAACTTTGTTTGACTCCATGCCACGTCGTGTAGCAGCACTTATTGCGGCGCGTGGTGGCCACACAAAATACTGATTCTGATCTCTTGTTCTTGTTTGTTTACTTTGAACATTTAATCATTTATTTGTACCACTACCACTCAACTGTGTATTAAATTGCATTCAATTATGACGATTCCTTCTTGGTGTTGCAATTTTCACAAACGTGAGTGTATGTATATATAGAGAGAGAGAGAAAGAGAGAGAGAGAGAGAATCATAATTAAAAGGGGATACTCCTATTTAAATTCTTATATTTCAAATTAAAATTAAGAAAGCCAATAAAGTAAAAGAATTACAGTTTGAAATCTCAGCAAATTCCAATTTACAAATTCGTAATTTTTAAGTAATAATTAAAAAAATGTTTTTTAATTTAAAAAAACAAATTTTTTAAAGGTATTAAATAGTAAAAGGAAAATCGACATGAAAAACTGCTTTACAAGCAATGTCTAATAGTAGTGAATATACATAAAATTGTGACGCAAAAATTGTCAATAACAATTATAGCCACACAAAGTAAATTACGTAAAATGAATAACTGTAAAGATAATGAATGAATACAGATTCTTCAGGGAAATCAGCTTATTTCACCCTCCTTTCAACCGTTCAGACATCGTGTTTTTCCATAGCTACGCATATGCAAATCGAAAGTAGAAATGAAATTAAATGTGCATACTTTATTCCCCAAATTTAGTTAACTCACGTGCATATTAAGAATTCCCCTACA
>KK120341.1:230484-292075 GCA_000611955.2 Stegodyphus mimosarum
TTTAAAATTAGAAATGAAAAACTTCATTTAAATGATAAAAAAATCTTTAGAACAAAACGTAAGTATCGAATCAATGACATAGCAAAACATGTAAAAATGTGAAAATAAAACATTGTAATGCAAATGTAAATAAAAGAAGTACATATAATATTGCAAAAATATTCAGTTAAATTAAATGCCAAATTAAAAAAATGAATTGGGCCAGAATAATTTTAAAAGCCAAAAACGTTTTTAAATATTACTTAAAAATTATGAATTTGTAAATTGGAATTTATTTAGTTTTCAAATTGTAATTCTTTTACTTTATTGGCTTTCTTAATTTTAATTTGAAATACAGGAATTTTAATAGGAATATTCTCCTTTATTTATAATTACGTTTGATTAAATCATTGCAGCCTAGGCGCAGGATTCTTAAAAGTCTTTCGTTACAATTGTTGATTTGTTTATATATATATACTGCTGGCCACGCAAATTGCAACACCAAGAAAGACAAGAGATATCACAACAAAATTTATTTAGTAGATAACATGCTGACCAAGTATCAAATGATTAAATTTATAGACTTCTGTGAAGTGTGATTCCTTCCAGAATCAGTAGCCAGAGTAGCCGCCATTGTTGGAGATCACCGCTGCCACACGCCTCGGCATTGATTCAAAGAGACTTTGGATGTGTTCGTGGGGTACAGCAGACAAAGCAGCTGCCACACGTTCCCAAAGTTGATCTGGTGTGGCAGCTTGGGATATAATCTGGGTCAATCGTTCAACAACCATGGACCACATGTTTTCTATCGGCGAAAGATTCGGAGAGCGAGCCGGCCAGGGAAGCAATTCAATCTGACGATTGACGAAGAACTCTTGGACAATCCGTGCCACGTGTGGTCGCGCATCGTCCTGTTGAAATATGGCTGTGGGCAAGCCCTGAAGGTAAGGAAGTACAACTGGCTCCAATACCTCGGAGATGTTGCGCTGGCTGTTTAAAGTACCGGCAATGCGTATTAGAGGAGTTGGAGAGTGATATCCAATACCGTCCCATACCATAATTCCAGTGTGTGGGTGCATAACGCAGCTGTTCAGCATCCTCTCTCCATGGTGTCTCCAGACTCGGATCCGACCATCGTGGTGTGGCAGACAGAAGCATAACTCGTAAGTAAAGACAATTTCATTCCATTCTGCCGTCCACATCCTTCTTTCATCACACCATTGGCGGCGGAGACGTCTGTACTTCTGCGTCAAGGGTAGACGAAGCAATGGACGTCTTTGGGACAGACCACTCTGCTGTAAACGGCGTCGATTGGTACGCGCAGATACTGGATGATGCGTTACAGACTGAATGTTCTGTGCTATGGTTCGTGATGTGACTGAGCGATCCGTCACTACCATGCGCACAATGTGCCTGTCATCACGTGAAGTGGTGCACTGAGGTGGATGCGATTGAACACGTCGGTCCGTCGTACCGTCCTGCATCCAACGATCACATATCCGCATTACAGTTGTTTGGTTTCGTCCAACACGACTACCGATTTCCCTGAAAGATAATCCACACTCTCGGTAGGCCACTATCCTTCCTCTGCTGAACTCGGATGCATGATCAAACGATGATCGCTGTTTACTACGAGACATAATTGATCATTTTTTTGAAAAAAACCACAACAAAAACACAATTGCCGAAAACCTAAAAGCCTTAAATAGCGCTTTGAAGTGGCGCCACAGGCGCGCGTGATGAGCGTCTGAGGTTAAATTCTAATCATTTGCATATCTCACCTCCGCTAATGCATGTTGTAAATTTCTGTTATTTTCGTGCTTCCATCAGGATGTTGCATTTACGGTGGCCAGCAGTTTATATAATTATGTCTTTTGAACACCCAAACTATTTAAGTTATTTCATATGATTTCGCTCATTATCCATCAGATGACATGTTTTAGTGATGCAAACATATCTATTTATTCAAATCTGCCTTAAGTTTAATTAACTCATTAATCATGCTGAATAGTTGAATATAACTCGGTAATAAACTTTCTATCTCATGCAAATAAGAAACGTTAAAAGTTCTTTGCACAGAATTTCCCTTCAAAATTCCAAGCGCTCTCAGAATATGATTCATGTAACGATCGACAGCAGAATATCAGATCTTATCTTTTATGAGTTGTACATTGTATGCGTTATTTGAAAAGAAATGTGTCTATGGCGCTTAGTCATCAATAAAAAATTTTATGAGTTTATGCTTCGCTAAATTTTAGGACGCACTTCGTCGTAGTAGAATAATTTTGCAAAACATACACTCATAAAAATTTTATGAGTCTACATTTATCGCTTCGATAGTTCACAAATACAACGATAAACATATAAATCTCCTTGTTTTCGTAAACAATATATTAATAATACTTCTTAAGCATTGGTGAAATAAAAATATTAAGAACAATATTAAACTATTTAGGAAGATATCAGAGTAGAGAGAGATAAACGACTGAATTTTCTTAACAAAAATTACAGGTTTTTATACATAATACAAAAGGAAGTCTTTAGCACTTTAGAACATATTCATCTGTATTTTCTCCAATTTCTGTTTTAAGAAACAATCTTAGCTTTAAAATAATTACATATCTTTATCTAGCTATCTATCTATCCATATCTGTATCTGTATCCATCTATATATAAACAAATTGACAACAGACTTTTAAATGACTAATTTGAATTTAAGCACTCCCCCTCTTCGTTTTGCGTCATTATTTCTTGTTTTGTTTTTTGATGCTTTAGGTACTTTATCCACTGGAGTTAAAGGCAGAGATTCATTTCCTCGCAACTTGAAGATGTGGTCAATTATTTCGTTGTAGATAACTTATATTGGAAAAGCTTGAATAGTAAATGCACCAATTCACTTTTTAATCATGGCCGGAAATTGCTGCGTAGTAGGTAACCGGAAATGGCAGACATACTGATAGCGTCTTACTATAAGTTATTTCTCCCGCCTTCTTAACATACTTTCGTGATGTAATGGCCAAGCGTATTCGAGAGGTCCGAGGTTCGAATCCAGGCGAGGGCATTGTTTATGTTTCAAATCTCCTGCTTTAAAAAAATCTAATGACTCTACAGTGGCGCCCGAACTAAAAAAAGAGCGTGGATGATGATTCTCCACCACCAGGATTCGGTGATTGGGCTCCCTAACCCCCAGTCTCCCTTTAAAAGGGGGAGTGTATGAGGTATTTCTTCCACCTTCTTAGCCTTCGTGGTGTAATGGCCAGCCCACACGACGCGTATTCAAGAGGTCTGATGTTCGAGTCCCAGTGAGGGCACTGCTCGTTTTTAAATTCTCCTGCTTAAAAAAAATTCTAATGACTCTACATTACAAGAGGTAACTTGAGAAGAATTACAAAATCTTGATAATCCAGATATAACTTTATTACTTGTTGACTGCTCTATGGCATGGCGCACCACAATAGGGACAATCTACATTCGACAGTTTTAACTATGACGCATTGCATTTTTAATAAGGAATAGAAGCAGCCAAACAAGCAACGTTCTAGCTACAAATCGCAGGCAGTATAAGAGAGTGCGTATATCATAGCCGGAGTATTTATAATTCCATATCGCTCTGTTTTAATACTCTGTCATCACAAATTTTGCAGTGAAGAAATACAAATATACGCAAAACAAGTGAAAATACTTGTACTGTTGACTAATGAAATAAATAAAATTTTAAGAGTTTCTTTATGTCTTTTGCTGAAAGCGTGTTTACCGTAATACCGAAATGAACTTAAAATTTCATAGTCTAGATTAATCTATTTTGATTTTCTTGTTTATGTTTGAAAACAATCTTTGTACAGTGGTAGACACTGCTAAATACTGTCGACGATTATTCACACTGTATATCCATGAGCAAATAGTTTTAATCTTCTCTTAAAAGCCCCTTTTAGAATGGTGTAATATATAATAAAATATTGGTTATTAATTACGAATTTAAATGAATTCTGAAAAGCAGAAATTTATTTTATCCTTGTTCATGAGCTTAAAACCATTAAACTTTACCCTTGAAAATAAAAGATAGAAGTTCTATCTTGGGAAATGTGCCTCTTGCAAATATGTATGATAATTTATATAGCTTTTGTTATTGTAATAATTTCCATAGCCGCCTCTTGATTAAATCTTTGAGTCTCTCACTACCAAATGGTGCATCATATTTCAGTTATATAAAGACATTACCATCATATTAAATCTAAAAGTGATTCTTTATGCTGACATTTTGAATTAGATCCAACTCATTAAACATACTTAAATGTATGTTGGACCGAAATGGGCCGCAAAGCCTTAATTTACCAATAATTCCCTTAACTGTTGAATTATTCATAAAATTAAAATTCAAAAATTCTCTTGCCACACCCAATACTTATTTACCACTAACGGAGTTGCTGTACCGCCTGTTATATGACTATCAGTATTTGTACTCAGTTGGTGGAGCATTCTATTATCCCTAAGCCTAGCCAAAAATCTCTATATAATATTACACTTTGCAGCGGGATTTATAAAGTTACTTCGGAAGATTGGTATTTGTGACATGTGGTTATTAAAGAGACACTGTCAAGACTTTGTCTGTGATGAATGATTTTTTTTAGATTGCTTTTAGATTTTCGCAGTTCATTGGCAGGTAGTCTATGACAGTTTTGTAGTAGCTTACTCTTCTGGAGTTGTTTCAGCTATACCTGGGCATTTTCAGCTGTGTAGGGCCGGAAATGTAGGTCTTCGGTGATTTCACACTCGAACATATAGTGATCGATGGTACCTGTTGAGCCGCACGAATTTGTGGGGTGCAATCCGAAGCAAAACAGATAGGCTACAAAAGGGCAGGAGCCATCAGGAAATATGTCTTTGCCCTGTAGGGGTGAATTCCCTTGAGGGCACCGGGAGGAAGTTAAATGTCCTCTTACCGGCCTGTTAGCTCTTGTGTCCAGTTAGAAAATGTACTAATATCGGACAGCGGTTCTTATTCTGAGAGCAGGTGACAGGTAATAGAGAACGAGGACACCTGAAGTCTTAACACGCGCTCCACTGTTTTGAACCGGCAGCTCCAGAGACCCAGGAGGCCTGCTTCGGCAATGCATTTGCTTCTCTTTGAAGTCCCATGAACAAACAGGGACCTGGATGATATTACATGAATGCGTTTGCTGCATGAATATATAAGCATTAGCTGTTAGAATGCGTCGGTGATGCTCTTGGGAGTACGTTGCCGTAATTTTTAAATACATCATCAAATACTAGTAATAATACATATACATGTAAAATAATAATAATATAAATGCAAAATGATAATAAAATTAGTACTTTGAGAGCAATAGGATTACTTGTTAAGTATACATCTAAGGTATTTCTCCCGCCTTCTTGGCATGACTTCGTGGTGTAGTGGTCAGCAAATTCGGCGAGTATTCGAGAGGTCCGTGGTTCGAGTCCCGGCTAAGCTATTCCTCATTTTTCCTGACTCCTGCTTCAAAAAATCTTAATGTCTCTACAGTGGCGCCTGAACTAAAAAAGTTGGTAGCTGATGATTCTCCACCACCAGGATTTGGCGATTGGATTCCCTAATCTCCATTCGCTCTTTAAAGAAATATCTTATATATTCTCGCTCTTTAAAAGGGGGAGTATATAAGGTATTTCTGTCACCTTCTTAGCATGCCTTAGCGGCGTAGTGGTCAGCACAATGGCGCGTATTCGAGAAGTCCGTGGTTCGAGCCTCGACGAGCGCATTGCTCATGTTTCATGACTACTGTTTCAAAAAATACCTAATATCTCTACATAACTAATATTTTATGATTAAGTTACTCTTAATATTATGTTAGAAAAGCGGGAACTACAACAAGCTAAATAAAGACTATAAAAATTAAATAAAATAGGTTATTAAAATGCTTTTATTTTATGTCCACTTAATTCATCATAATACTCGAACGTTTTCCTTTCCTTAAGTTTATTGTAACTATTTATTACATTATTATTTTTTTATTCTGAGTTTATTATATTATTATTATAACAATAATTTATTTCCATTCATTATAAATGTAATTTCAGTACTCACACGAACAGTCAAAATGAAGATCTTTAACTGAATTTAACACTTTGGCTTGAAACATTGAAAGATAATTACTCAAGACACTTCTTAAATAATTATTTCAGAATTTTGTTTTAATGATTGCTGTAGCGAAGAAAACAATTATATATTATAACAATTATATAAGGGCTGTTAGAATCAAGTGTTAGTATTTCTTCTTTCATGATTAATTGCAAAACGCTTTATCAATTAATTTTCATACATTAGCTTTATTGATGCAGAGGTATACTGATGTAAATAAACTCTCCCTATCAATCGTCTGCTTTCAAATAAATGGTTAAGAGATAATCAAAATTTAAACCGAACTTCGTACTAGATTTTATTAAAAAAAACCGCATATTTCATGCAGTATGTTAACTTTTATTTAGTACTGTTTTCGGGATATAATTTTAATGAAAAGTTAATTTAGGACGTAAAATAATCCGTTGATAACAAACAGATTTTGCACCACTGTCCTTATTACCAGATTTACGACATTAATCCATGCTTTGGTAACCATTCTTCTAAGTCGATGTGAAAGAAAAAGTATCTTTCAGAATTCTTCTATATTCTTATGATCTTTTTTCTAAGAAGAAGGAAAATCATAAAAATTTGTTAACATTTTGTTCTCAGTAAATATAAAAGTAATCAACCGAATATATTTTAAAAGTTATTTCTCACTCGACTTATGCCACTAATAAATAAAGAAATAGCTTCCGTAACCTGTTTCGATCTTCTAAAGCATCGAGCTGATAGAGTTAGTCTATTGTCACACTAACAGTTGCGGTTCACTTAATTTAGCTTCAGTTCGTGCAGAGTAAGACATTCATGATATAATTCACTTAGTGTCTAGCAGTTAATTGGAACTATTTGCTCTTTTTATTGTTATGAAGGCAGCTACGAACAAAAGTGCCCTTACGTCTTAAGTAAAATATTCGCTTCGTTTTATTAATTTTCCATCATCTTTATTCAAGAAAAGGGTTATTATATTCAAGGAGACAATAACTGATATTTTTCAGTCAAATTTTGAAAACTTTTCTACGCTATTATGGTTTTTTTACAGCATGCCGAATTTCACATACAAGGAATTACTATGTTGTAAATATTACCTCGAAAGCTTAAATACTTATGGGTTTCGTATTGCAAAAATATTTAGGCAAACATTTTAGTTCCTGAAAAAGAGTGACCGTGCGTAATGCCTCTCGAAATCAAGAGAATTTATTTAAAATCTTTGACAAATTAAAATTGCTTTTTTTAGCAAGTTTTTCAAACATAATTTTCTTATTAACTCTAACAGGATATCAACATCCAGAGGAATTCAAACAAGAGAAATTACTTCAAATAAGTAGACAGATTTCCTATGTGGATAATAACTTTCTGGCATATTTTGTACATCGGATTTAAAATAAAACTATACGTTAATCATCTAATCTTGATTGAATAATTTTAATAATTTCAGTGTATTAATTTTAAGAAATATTTTATTTTTGGTGAGGTGTTAAATACTTAATCCTTAACTTCTGTATGCCTATCCCCATTATTTTAGAACATATTTTACTTAAATATAATTAAACTATTTCATAATCTTTAACGTTTTAAATAATACTGTCTTAATCCTAAAGAAAAGGGGAGTGTTAGAAATTACGATTAACGTTTGTATTTCACGTAGTAATAAAATCCTTGTATTCATATGTTTCTTAGATTTAATTTTAGAAAAAGAATATAAATCAATGAAACTGAAACGAATATGTAGAAAGAAGCTTACAAACATCTTCGCGTACACACTAAAACTATTCAGACCTTGCATCTTCGTACAGAAAGCCATTTGTTATAGAGACATTACTTCTGTTTATCTCCTTCTATATAATCTGTAAATCCTATTTGTAGTTTCTAAATGCTGTATTTTCTATTGGTAAAGTATACAAAGCTATCTCGATCGGTTCCATTTCTTTCAAACAAAAATTTTAAATAACGTGTTATGTAAGGATTTATGAAATTGGAAATGAAACTATTTCTGTCACTTGTGAGATTGCAGTTCAAAACCAAGTAGCTTTCCAGACGTAAGAGGATTATCTCAAATTAATTGAAAATTGCTGAATTTTTCCCTCGTTTCTACAATTTATATGAGTGAAGGGGATGTCTTTCGTACAGATTTCTAAAATAATAAAATAAATAAAAGATTCAAAACTGTCTTGAGTATGCTCAAGTATGAACCGCAGTATTTCTAAAAGACTGTATCATTCAATATATCTTTGAAATTCTGGTGGTATGCTCCGAGTTGCAGTTTAAGAAATTAATGAAATAAATTTGAATTTTAGATTACGATAATATTGGTGGCAAGAAATATTTTATTAAAAGTGTATGTGACATAAATGATTACAGTGAAAAAGATTTCATAGCAAAAAAAAGCCACACAAAGATAATTTAAAAAAATTACTGGAGAGAGTATAAATTAAAAATTGAGAGTAGTACACAAATAATGCCGAAAAACAAATATGCAATCAATGTTTTTGAATGCGAAATTTTAAATGGCAGCTTTTACAGACGATACAAAAAGAGGGTATAAATGTCGCTTTCAAACTGCCGTGGTTGAGTGATAAATTTCGAAACTGTTTTTTATAATTAATTAATTTGACGTAACTCATTTGTTGTATGACTTTTAAAATTGTTTTCTGTTCCCTTACGTTTTAAATTAGTGAAACAGTTTAAGATTTTAAAAATAAATTTCAAGGTTAATTTTACATGCAGCAGACCCAGGAGTTTTCTAGAAAGATCGTTATGTGATAAGAAGAAACTTATTAATCGAAACTCGGGCCAAAATAAAAAATTATATTTCCTGTAATTTTACAAAATAAATCCATGTAACCAAAATTGACTTACAACGTAAATCGGCGCTAAAATCATAAGCGTAACGTTAATACCTGTTTAAGTACCAAAATGTAAGCCTCTTTCGCATTACTTTTACATCCATGAGTCTAAGAGTAATTGTTTAAAAGATATTAAATCTGCTACTTTTTTAAACTTTATAGCAGAATATAAGGAAAAATATACACAAAAAGAAAATAGCTTAAAGAAAAAACATTCTACTGTGTATGTCTACTTAAAGAAGATTAGGATAAAAGTTAGCACTTTCTCAAAAATTTCTTCTTAATATATTTTAGCCTAATAAATATACATTTCATCTAAATTTTCAAAGAAGGAAATTTATGGAAACAGTTATTGTTGCACATTTGCTAAGCTCGCTGTATGGCACGATACAAAATGTCTAAAAGTAGAAAAGATCCTAAAGTACTTTGGCGATTAATGGTATACTATTTTTGATCCTGCAGCATCTCAAACGCGCTGGAATAGTACCCTGGTGAGATATTTTACCACGAGAATTTGCCTATAATGCCCGTTTTACGAAGTAATATTTATATTAACATATATCATTTTTATTTTCCTTTCTCCTCTTTTGGAGCTTATTTTCGCTTGATGTTTCAACCATACAATCATATAAGCGACAGAAAGAAAAAAAAAAGAAAAGTGAAATTACCAATTCTCCAGTTCTAGGTTTATTCGGCGTGATTTTCATTGTAACAGAAGATGGGGGAACTAGAAAAAAAAGAGAATTATTGATTTAAAAGGAAATATAAAGGACATGAAAAAACGCTGAGATAATAACATAATTTTACTTAATAATAACATAATATAAAATAACCTCGCATTATTTTGGTAATGTCTGAAGTGACATGCCTAAAAATGGATATACGTATTATGATGATTATATCACCATCATTAGAGATATCTCTACCTTAATTCTAACGCCATTTTTCGGCTACAACAAAATCTTCAACAAAAAAATAAGAGATGTATTGCTTTCTTAATATCATAAGGAAATTCAGATCAAGATAGGAAGAATATTTTATATTCTTAGCATGTTTTCAAGTTGATTAGTAAGCAGATGTGAAAAATACAAGTGGAATTTTCACTTTTAATAAATGCTTAAATAGTTTATTTTCGAAACGAATTTAGGATCTAAGCAATGATGCTAACGTTGAGACTTCTCGCATTTACATTTCAAGCAAAACAAAGCATGGAAAGCCAAAACAGTTAACTGGTTCAGCCTGTAACAAGGAGAGAAACATATATATTTCCTGATTTCAAAATTTAAATCTAGGTCTACTTGTAAGCATTACCAATGGTATTTTGAATATTAGAAAATATATCTTGGTGGACATTTTTAAAACAGTTAGGAGCTCTTAAATTTTCAAAATATCATTTACACTGACATAAGTCTATCGCATCGTAGAATGATGCGACACGCAGTGCTTCTTCTTCACAACTTCTCATCTAAGAATACAAGACCGAGTGCCATTTTACTTCCTTGTACAAAATAAAAGAAATACCGTAATCGCGAAAATTTTCGGGTACCATATTTCAACGAAAACGTTCATTTTGATCACTGTCGAATGCAGTTTAACGATGTTTTTGCACGGCCTATGTAGCTAAGGACAGAATAAAGGACACCTTTTTTTAAAACGGGTTGCAAAAATGATTTAAAATGGATTCAAAAGAGATTTTTCGTGACGTCTGTACGTACGTATGTATGTATGTATCTTGGTATGTATAGACCAGTAGCCAGTACTCAAAAACGAGTAGCCTGAGAAGGTTGAAATTTTGTATAGACGGCTAGTATAACATGTAGTTGTGCACCTCCCTTTTTTATTTGCAATCAATATATATGATATGGAAAATGAAATATGAGAGAATTATTTAAGGATTATAAAAACCAAGATCCCCTACCATTTCCATTTTTATGAACTTACAAATCTGTAAAATGATTAACTTTTATTTTTACAGTTTATTAGTAGTTTAACTTTTCTTTTACATTTTCTGTTCAACGTATGTTATCAAAGTTGAAAGTTCATAAAAACAGAAATGGGTAGGGGATCATGAACCTTTTGTGAAACAATGCAATTCAACATAAAGTTGTTTATTATGCGGTGAGAAAATTGTTTCTTAACACGAAGCGCAAATATTTAATGAATTACCTGACAAAGGATAAATTGTTCGCTTCTCATTCCGTGCCCATGAAATAAACTGTTTAAATACATTTTCAGTGTTCTTTAAAACAATGCATTTTCTGAAGTGTAGAGTCTATATGTAGATGACTAAATTGAGAAAAACGGTTGTTTTCGCTTCGATGTGAAATTATACTACTCATATGTTTATATAGCAGTAATATACATACATGATATAATATTTATGTACATAAAGACTGAGGTATATATAGATGACTATGCAGACAAAAGCATATCTTGAAAAAACTTTAGAACTTCTAAAACATACTATAACATTTATAAAATACATACGCATATATATATAAGGCTAAAAAAATATGACGAGAGACACTCGGTATTGAACCTCAACAGGCGAAATGCAAGATCTAAATGTGTCCGATAGCGCCAACCGGCCATGACTGGAAAAGCTTTGAAATTCATTACATGATGATATTTAAAATCTTTAAGGAATCCTAGGTATTTTCAGACGTCCTCTTAGGTTTGATTTTTTGTCAGTAACTCTATTGAGCTGTTAGCAGTCTGTGCCTGTGGTGTCTGAGTGGATGTATTCCATCATCACTGTCGTGGGCTGTTAAAGACTAAGTACTATTAGTTACTATATTCTGATAAGGATATTAGTGACTAACAGCTGAATTATGCAACCACAATATTTCTCTGTCACATACGAGATGGGACGAAGTAAAAGCTATGGAATCTTCTTCAAATATTTCATTCTGTTTATTGTAACATTTTATTTAGGCCAAAGGAGATTGTTCAAATCAAATAATCGTGAATGCATTCTGTATTTTATAGAGTTCAAATCCAACATGGACTTAGTTTCAGAAATTATACCCCATTATAATCCCCTCCAGATCTCAAGAACGTTTTAGCATTGACATTAATCATAACTGAGAATTATCCTAAACTTTTGTAGCTACAATTGCAATCGAATGCAGTCTTTCAATAAACTGACGTTTCCAATAAAAAACAAACATGGTTGTCGGCGAAAATGTCGAGGCAAAAAAAACGTTGCAGACGAAAACGTCTCAGAGAAAATCCCAAAAGCGAAAAATATTGTCGCACAAAAAAGTCATGGCATTAAAAAATCAAAAAGACAACGCTCTAGATCTGAGAAACAAAAGTAGAAAACAAAGCGACGGCAGTAGTTTTAAAGCATCAATGATAAAAAAGCAAATATCTCTAATTCACTGCATTAAGATATCACTTCCAGAATTAAAAAAAAATTCAATACATATTTGCTGTTGTAATATGCAATAAAAGAAGAAATAAAATTACTTTTCCGCATATTATTTAAAATATTTTATAATTATTGAATACTTTTCAACTGAAAAAACTGGAAAGTCTCTTAAATATTCAGTTCTGAAAATGAGTAGTATTTACAGTTAAAGACGGAGTTAATGGAGTTTTAAAAATATGCAGCCAGCTACTAAGATTCATTAATAAATTAATTATTTGCATAAAATCATTTTTGAAATTTCTTCTGAGGTAGGGGTGACACTACCTCATTAGAAAAAATAGGTTCTTTTTTACTTTGCACGTGATATAAACTTGTGCAGGCAACACTTTCAAGTCACCGGGTAGGAAATACTAAAATCTCACGGTTTGATACGGCCATTCTATAATATATTCATATGCATACGTAAATAAAAAATGTGATGTGTACACCACATGATGTCCTTGTACGGAATGTTAAATTACACGCATTTTGCATTTCATTTAAACTTATTGGATTAAATTAAATCTACATCGTCGACAGCCCATAAACCACAGTAGAATAAATGCACTCTTTAAAACTCACTATATTTGTTTACGACAGCAAAACTCTGGCGCTGGCTTCACTTAACAGTGTTACATCTCATTCATTTTATAACTCATCAAAATGAACAAAAATTGTGCATATCACTTCGAGAATTACCTAATCGTTGCCACATGTTCTATTCAAATACTATAATAAATCTGAAAGGATGTGAAAAAGAAATTAAACAAGTAAACAAAAAAAAATCTGAAAGTTTTCAGTTTTAAATTACGTCCAAAGGAGCGTAACATTTTGTGTGTTACCTTTATTTATTAAATATCATGTTATCATTTAAACCATAAAATTCATTTCAAGAGCAATACTGCAAAATAATTTTAAATTAAGCATATCTTTAGAATTTCTGATACACAGTCTTACGGGCTGGAGATAAAAATATTTTTTCTGTGTAACTTTGCCATTGTTCGCTTTGAAATCCTCGAGTTTATAAATCAAAAATTCGTTAAAGTTTTACAAAATATGAAATCGTTAATAAAACAAATTCCAAATTTCAAATTTGGGCTTCCAGATGCCCTTATTCGCAGCAGGGATGCCCATATTTGCCGTATCACTCAAAACTGGATAGCTCTAGGTACCGTTGTTTTATGATGTGCCTGAAACATGCATACATTTATGCAGATTCTTCATTATCTAATTTCTTCAAATATAATACATGGTGAAAATACTTGGTGGCAACAATTCGAAAAGTGAAACGGACATTCAGAGTGATTCAACGCAAAATCGCAAAACGAAAACAATAGTCCTTCAGGGACATAGCCCCTTTGGACTAAAAAAAAAAAAGAAACAGTTTTTCAAAGACCATTCAATACTGAATTAATTGAATTAGAAATAACAATCGAATTACTGAATTAATTGAATTAGATTGTTATTTCTAATTCAATTAACTCAGTTCTCATTTCGCTACAAGGCAAAAATACATAGAAACTCAAAATATTTATAATAAAAATTACGAAGTAAATCTTAAGCATTTATTTCCTGGAATAAGCTTCAGAATGGATTAAGCATGATTTAATTCGGAATAATAAAAGAAAGCGTTACTTTTTTGTTCTTGCGAAACTTAGTTTCTCTAAATTAGCAACAAATCCAATATTCTGCTAACTTTCAAATGTAAACAAATATGTCCGCCATGAGAAAAATGACTAGCTTAACCGCGCTTAAACAACTTTTAAATTGTTGATAATTTTACAAATCTTGCATGCAGATTTACTGAAGGCATAAAAATCTTAACCGGAAGATAAGAACAACATAATTCAATCATTTTTAAATCAAAAAATGCACAGTTTACCAATACATAATATACCAATACATAATATACCAATACATAATATACAGATTACCAATATATATATATATACGTAAATTTATGTATTTTTGGTGCGGCTGATTGCAATCAAAATAAGAGATGCACATATACATGCTATAGCAGTCCTATATTCAAAATTTCAACGTTCTGAGGCTACTCGTTTTTGAGTTATGGGAGATACATACATACATACGTATGTACGTACGCACAGGCGCCACCAAAACATCTTTCCCAAGTCCATTTTAAATCAGTTTTATAACTTTTTTCGGAAAAGCAGTCCTTTATTCTCTTCTTACGTACGAATGTCACTCAAAAACACCGTTAAATTGTATTCGATAGTGGTCAAAATAGATATTTTCGTTGAAATATGATACCCGAAATTTTTCGCGATTACAAGATTTCGTTGTTACTTCCTACAAGTAAAAATCTAAATAAAGGAAGAAAATAAGTAATAGCAAATAAAAAATAATTTAAAAATTTTAAGATAAATTCTGCAAAAGAAGAAGAGGATGAATGAGCTTTTTTGTTTACATTAGCTATACGTAAGTTACGTGATGTCAGAGGTCATTGGAATGTACCTCATTAAACAACGCTAATAGTAATTAAATAAAAATATTTTAATATTAAAGCGGACTTTTTTTTCCTGGTAAAACTAATTTTAAACTTAAATAAATTAAAAATTCTTTCTTCCCAATGTGTTATGGAGACACGATGCCGTTAACCTTAACTTTTTGCTACCGAAATACAAGAAAGTCATCCTGACAAGTTTTGTCATTACGATGAATCAGCATCCAAGCGGTTAATTGTTTGAAAAGATTAACCAAATCGGATGCTGAGAAGATGAATAAACTAAACCAAAATAAATCGCAGTCTTTAGTAAAACAATATATAGAGTATAAATGCAAAGAAAAGGATTTTAAAACAGTACAATTAATGAAATAAATTCTAAAATGAATAATACAATTGTGCATACAAATTTTAGTTTGCAGTTGTCTAATGCTTCTTTTTTCTTTTCTTTTATATAAACTTGCAATGTCTTAAATTTATTATCTGGAATTAGGAACCGTTAATTTTATTTTTTGGAATTAACGTCTTCTATTTAATTTACTTGTCATGTACGAATAAAAGTTTCTTATTGTGGAAAATCATCCAATTAAATTATGTAAAAGGTACCGCCTTTCCCCGTGCATGCTCTTGCGATGTAATTGGTTAATAAGAAATTTGGTAAAATGAAAAATTCGTGATTCGAATCCCGGCGAGGTCACAAATGATTGTTAAAGAGTCTTGGCTTAAAAAATAAAGAACAATTAAAAAACTACTATTTCTGCATTTTGACGGGCATAACACATTTGATGTAAATTTCTTTTAAATTAATAAAATAAACATTATTAGTAAATAATAAACTTTAAAATGTTTTACGTAAAAATAACTGCATTATACAGTAATACAAAGAAAAATATTTGTTACAGCGGAAAAAATTAATTTGCTCCTAAACAAATGGTGCTAAAAATAAAATGGTTTTACGTAGAAAATTTTACAAATGAAAGGAACAAATATATGGAATTCTTTGCACTCGAAATTTAAACCATTTACCACGATTCTTTATAATGATTTCTTGATAAATAACTACTACCACCAATCCATTTTAACTTTCATAGTTATTTTTAAATAAAATAGAAATGAAGAAAATCTCATTCAAATATTCTAGAATACTAGTAAGAAAGCCTTTAAATTAAGAATAATAGTATTATTAAGAACATATAGAGATAATAAAGAGAATCCTTACAGTAAACTGTCAGTTTTATATTGGCTATCAAAGGCTTATCCGTGGCTGAATTGATGGCTTCACAGCGGTACACGGCACCATTATCACTTGCGTCAGCTCTGATAACAAGCTCGCTGAAAACTCCACTTCCACTTATACTTGTTATAGCTCTCACCTATACATGGAAGAGAAATTATTATATATGAAATTATTCCACTCTATTTTTTTCTCTCAGTAGTGGCTGAATGCCATGGATAACATTCTGAGTAAATTCAAAAATTCTTTGGACGTCTTTCCTTTGGATATGAATATGTTTGTAAAAAGGATTTTCTGGCTTCATTTGTTTCAAAATTCAAAGTTTGATGTATTGTGTTATTGTCCTTAGGTTACAATAAATGGGCCTTATTGTTTTTCATATGAAACAAAAAATGCAATTAAATAAATGTATATGGTTATAATTTATTAATGCAATTAAATAAATGTATATGGTAAATGTATATGTGTATAGTATAGTTAAAAATTCATGAGACATATGTTGATAATGCCAACCGAAGTAAAACATGCCTATTATTTTTACAAATTTTTACAAATTACGTATATGTAAATTACCCGAATTCAGTAACTATGAATAAGACTAAAATATGGATACACTATAAAAGAATGTATTGTGTATTTTCACTTAGTTTAAAATGATGTGATCAAGCAAAAGGAAACGAGTTAACTGAAACTGAGATAGATAAAGTTATGAAAAATTTTAAAGATAATATTGTAAACAAAGAGGTACACTTGATTTCCGATTACATTTAAATGATTGTTTGGAAGTTTTAAAATTTGTTTTATAAACTCTAAACGTAAGGTATACTGAGGAAAAAAACAGGACAGTTATATATCTCCCCTTCTACTGGGCCGATTGACGAAACTCATCTTGCATTGTTCATGCTTAGAAAGCGGGGCTTAGAACATGTATTACAGTTATATATAGCATTGTTCTAATATAGGTTTTTTGACACAAAATCGACCATGTTTTTCTGTTTCTTTCTTCTTTTTCTGAAATGGCATGCCATGTTTTTTTTACATTTCGATTCTACGACTAAATATTAAATTTTGTAAAATTTGCTACGAAATTTACGGAAAAAATTCAAAAACATTGTCTTGGCACATGTTTTAAAATTGCACCAAGTGAATTGGCGAGAAGTTCGCCAATTCACTCGGCGAACTTCTCAATTTATAGCAACATATTTTTCTTTCCTTTTTTTTCATTGTACACGAACGGAAAAAAGGTCATCGTTTATTCTTCCAAATAATTTTAAGTACTTTTAAGTAATTTTAAGTGCGTAAATAACATTTGGCGTTATTATCGCTCATAACAAGTACGCCAAATTTCAAAACCTGGCAATATGTAAACTCACGTATATCTTAGCAAATTTTGAATAAAACTACTCTCATTTTTTTGCACGTATGCTTAAAAATGCAACTACTTTAAGATGATGGTAAAAAATTTATAGATCATAATTCAAAATGTTTTTCCAAAAATTAAAAAAAACTATTTAAAAACACAAATTTAAAAAATAAATCATAAAAAATAGGGGAATTTTATTTGGAATGAACCTGAATTTCGAAATGGGGAAGGAAGAATCAAATAAGTTTAATAAAAAAAGAGATATTAATAAATATATATCAAATTCAATTAACAATGACAATCTAAAATGTTGAGATCAATTTTTTTAAAAACTACTCGTGCGATTTTTACAAAACGTGGCAGTTTGGCATAATTTGAGTCGTAGAATCGAAAGATAGAAAGGAACTGGAATGCAATTTCAGAAAAAAATCCGATTTTGTGTCAAAATACCTATATTAGAACAACGCTACATATAAATCTAATACATATCCTCATTCGCTCTTTCGAGACATGAAAAACTGAATTTGAATTTCCTCAATCGGCTCAGTAGAACGGGAGATATAGAACTGACTCATTGTTTTTCCCGAAGTGTACATTTACGTAAAATATACAAATTAAAGTCTGAAGGAAGTAATAAATATTGAAAATAAAATGAAATAAAGGTGAGACCAAAAAAAAAACTGAATAACAGTCCTTAAAGTTATAACTAAAATACGCAGGATATTCCTAAAGAAAAACACATCAGAAATTTCGAGAAATATGTTGTCCTAATTTTTTAATTAAAACAACGACAATGCAGTTTTTAGCCTAAAACAGCTGTTAGTGTCGAAGCACGTCGTCTGCAGTAAATGTCGTTTCCGGTTGTTTCACTTTTCATTCGAGTCCGTTGTTATCTAATGCAAGATATTTATCTTTCATATTTAATCTGTCTGTTATTGATTAACAAATTAAACTATTTAAAAACAATAGACGCAATTCTTAACAATGTTATTTTTTTGCTTTTCAACCTGATTGATTTTAATAAAAATGCATTTAATTCATGTCATATCTGATTAAAAACATTAAATATTTTTATAGAATTACGTTAAATACATTTTCACTTCTCACACATGCAAAAAATATATAACATCATCCCCTTGTTAGATAAAATATATATTTATCTAGTACCTATAAAATGTTTGTCTATTCTACCTGCGTCATCTCTACTGATAAACTCTATTGATAAACAATACTGAAATTTATGCTCTTTTGGACGACTGTTTAAATGTGAAACGCTTTCAGGTATTTTACTTAGTTTATTTTCTCTTTTCTTATAATACCATAAATGTGATCAACAGTAGATTAAACCACTTTTATTTTAATTGAATGAATAATACCTCGGTTTTTCTCACGCAGCAATTAATGATAATATAAGTTATCCAACAAAAATGGCTGGGTGCAAAGTGCACCTACGAAATTTTGAAATGAAACTCATAAATAACTGAGATTTGAAAGAGGAAAAGTTCATTTTTCTTTGTTTTCTTTGATCTCCTAATTGAGCTATTTCCATTGCTGAGTATTTGTAGCAGTGTTGAAAACTCTTGTTGTTTTCACAGAAGTGAGCTGCTGGAACATTGCAACATTCTTTTATTCGCTTCTTAAATTTTCTAAATATCTGAAATGTTTTCAAAAGGTGTCTTTTATCGCGATACTCGCTTGAAAGCGTGGCTAGCAGCCTTCAGATGTCCAGTCTTGCACGTAAGATAATGGTTATAAACCCATACATATTTTACATACATACATACATACAAGAATAGCCATATATTTTTTGCAGAAAATTATAGAGGCTAGTGGATGGCTCGAACGCAATTGTATTACTCTTAATTAGTCTTTTAATATATAACCATATGAATCACTTTCATAAAAGAAATAAAAAATAAATTTAAATATCTTAAATGAAACTTTTTTGTAAGCGCATCATATTTTACAAAATTAATTTCTAATAAGCAGATCATATTTCATAAAAAATCAACTGAGATGTGTTGGTAATCAGTGTTACTTATTGGGGTTTGGCATATTCCCTAAGAGTGTTGAAAGGTTTTTTCTCCTTATATTTTATAGTTGAACTGCGTAACTTAAAAATGTACAGAGGCTGTTCGCACATTTTTTAGACGATGTATATTGTATTCACAAAACTAAATTACATGAAAGTCTTGTGTTTTAAATGTTCTGTTTGACATCCCTTATTCTGAAATATCTTTCGACAGCGAAATTTCCAGGATAATAATGCCTTTTGAAGTGTCAGAAGAGGTATTCTATCTCATTCCTCCCGAACAGCTTTCCACAGTCCTGTTAGGGTTTTGGGACAACGTTTGGGTAATGCAGTTTTTAAAAGTCCGAAAGCACAAAAATCCATAGGTGACACATCGGAATATTTAGTAGGGATAGTGAAGGGTATGGCCTTGATCCCAGTTTTTTGTTCCATTTCTTTCAGGAAATTTACAGTAGATTTTGATGTGTGACTGCTAGCTTTGTCCTATGGAGTCTCACAGATGGATGGCACTGTGGGTAAAGCGATGGTATTTCATTCAGGAAAATGGGCGATAAAATATGTTCCTGATAGTATTTGGAGTTAATCTTGACATTTTTTTGCACTCTCTTTATTTTTAACTCGCCATTATAAGAAAAACCAGCAAATTATAAGAAAAACCAGCAACAATCATAAATCACCTTAGAAAGACATTCTTCCGATTCTTTGAACCACGTACTTAAATTTTTTCTCTCCTTTTATGATAATAAATGGTTCTTTTTTTGTTACAATCATTTAAATACACCCATGCTTCATCTATTGTGACACTTGTTTTCCATTTTTCTTTGAATAAGTGTTTCTCATACAGAATTCTGCAGTGTGTCCTCTGCGTTGAGCGATATGCTTTGGAAGAAGACGATGCACATTTCGTTTTTTTCGCTTTCTTAAGATTTAAATCAACGTTTATCATTTTGTTTACAGTGGACACCGAACATTTTAATGATTTTGCAACTGTCCTTTGACTAGGGGTATTTTCTTTTAACATTAAACAACGTACCTTTGCAATAGTCGAAGATGTCCGTTTTTTCCTTGAATACTTGTTTGGAATTTTTGTCCCAATCGAGGCTCCAATTTGAGGTTTTTTTTTCCTTTCTTGTCGATGATATTACCTATCGACGCTTTAGATATCATAAAACTGCGACTCTCCCATCGTTTTTGGATAACGGAGTATGCACATTTCTCTTCGGAAAGAGCGTCAATGTAGAGCGTAAATGCAGCCTACGAACCCCTGCTTTGTTAAATTCGCCATTTTGAATAAAAACAAAACTTTCAAGCCAAAGACGATAATTTTGACTTTTAAAAACATAGCACAATTGCAATTGCTTATTTTGCAGCAAACGGGTTTTTATTACCGCTTACCAAAATCGTCTAAAAATGTGCGAACAGTCTCTGTAAATAATGTATTAAAAGTAATGTATTAAAATGCAAATATTTACCAACTACCTTATTTGAAAGAATAATTAAGCCTCTTAAGGTAAAGGTAGTGCATAATATGAAATAGACAATTTTTCAGCATGAACTATTCGACGAAATTAAGTAGGTAAATAAAATCATCTTTAGTTCATTTAATTACTAACGTTTCCTCGCATAACAATAAACTACAAAATATTTCGTTATAAAAGTATTTTTAACAGTAACTAGAATTTAAACAAACAACGCAAGCGATAAAAATAAACAGCGCCATTTTATCCAATGATTGGTGAAAACAAAACAGCTATAAAAACCGATTCCAGCAGATGGTTTTAATCGAGAAAATGTTGCCGACGTTCCCAACAAGGCATCTGAAGTCATAAAACATTTCTAAGCAATAAAATCAGGACGGAGCCTGAAAGCTGTAAAACACATTGTGTCACGGAGGAGCTATGTCTTGCTCGTGCGACGACCGGACAACATAGTCAAACGTAAAAACACATTTTAGGGTTAACGACTTCTACGGGCGTGATGTCTTTGTTTTGGTCGGGATTTGGACATTCTTTTTTCCGCCCAAGAAAGGAATTATTCTGCTGTGGCGGGATACGTGAAAGGCTTAAAGGATTATGTTAGAAGGTGATTGGAGGGATAAGGTTGAGGCTATGTCAGTCTCTCCTAATCAAAATAGTCATCAGTAGTCTGCTATGAGTGCAAAAACCAAGAAGATGGTCACTATCTCTTTCTTTGTTCAATAAATAAGGACTACATTCAATCATATTTATCAACTAAGGTGAACGGCAGAAAACAGATATTTTGGGGGTTTAGGAGTATCAGGAAATTCATAAAGATGATACTGTTATACATCACAAAGGTATTAGGGGATGCATGGGGTACATAATCTATAAACTCCATCGTAAATACATAAAGCAGTATAACAAAATATTTATTTTTATAGCTAGTAATATTTTGGAATTTTTTTGATAGAGTTTAGAAGCTATTCGGCAGTCTCAAGCACTCTGATGAAGTTTTGAGATCAAGGAAATACGATCAAAGAATCAAGGAGCAATAATTCATTCGAGCAAGAACTTGTATATTATACCAATAATATTATTTTATTAATATTATAATATTAATACAATATATTATATATAAGGGTTAAAGACTAAAAACAAAATAAACTTATATTTTCAAAATGCACCAGAAAACGCTAATTTGAACTATTCAGGGCGAAGTTATTTTCTTTGGATTTTTGTTTGGGGGGAGGGGATTGTCTACTGGTTAGATATGTTTTAGACAGCTAAAGATAGAAATACAAATAATAATATTGCTAAGCAAAAGCTATATTACAAGGCATTTATTCATTTATATTGCAACATATCATAGATATCAGTATTATAATACAATAAATAAATACACAGAGTTTGAAATAATAAATCTATTTTATTCTTGATAGTTTAATTAACTTTTACAAGCAATTACATAGTGAACCAGAATTTGACTGCGCGTTTGTAATACGTGTAGCACACTTTAATGAGAGGGAAATGATAAATTTTAATACTAAACTTCATTTTTTTTCATATAAAATGTTAATCCTGGTCTTATATGATTTGCCAGAGTGCCAGGCCGTATCAAACTACCAATATTCAGCGATCTTAACCCTCAACTATTGCTCTGGGGGGCACACCATATACGATGCAAATAAATTTTAGCTGAAGTTTTACTATTTGTTTCACTATGTACTCTATTCATTGTCTGCTAGTTAGTGGCTTTGTGCTGATTCTGTTCTTCGGTTTATCTGTAATTCCTATCCTAAAATTCTTGGACATATGCAGAGGTATTATGTCTAAAGTCAAGACAGCATATAATACTCTGGACAAAATATTGTCTGGGAGACAGAGTCGTGGGAGAGAAAGCGAAATATGCTGACACAGCCAGAAAGACATTCAAGAGTATTGTTATATCAGAAAGAAAACAATGCAGCAGACTGACTGTCTCGAACTCTTTTGGTTCACTAGAGAATAAAGGATGTTGTGGTGTCAAGATGAAAAGAAACTACTGCGTCCAGTAGATCAAATGATATAAGTACAATTTTCAAATAAGGCAGTATTCACATTTTCACATTATTTCTCATTCCAGGGAAGTTTACGTGAAGAGAATACCAGCAGGAACTCATTATCCACTTTTTTTTCTTTTTTGAGTAAAACATGGTGACAGATTAATTGAGCTTTATACGTACTGATTGGAGCAAATTCCCTTAGGAGCTACCTTATCCTAATTCCCTTAGGAGAGAGGATAAATATCAATGAATTTTAAGCAAACGTATGCATTCAGTAGCGCAGACAATGTTTCCTACGAGTAACTGCACCATTCGAAATGACAACGCCTCAAAGTCAAGTTGCTCAATCATAGTTTGAAGAACATGAAGATGAAACTAACATCTTCCCTATCTGTTCAGTCACCAGATTTTGATGACACGGAACCATTGTGGTCTATGCTTTAAAATGGAGCGAGATATCGTTTTTTAATGTCAGTATCTGTCAAAGACTTGGAGTAATTTATGATAGAAGAAAGTTATAAAACGCCTTATTAGCACCATTTAGAACATATGTCTAAAATGATTTCAAGCTGAGGTGCTCCTTTAATATATTAGGTGCACAGCCCTTCATAGTTTTTTATGTTTCCATTTGTTCGTTGTAACTAGATACCCTTTCACTCTGAAATACAATGTAATTATGAAAGAATGTAACATGCCTTAAAAACTGTGTTTAAACTAAGTGGGAAATAATGATAAACCGATCTTGTTTATTATTTTAGTGAAAATTCCTGAACTCGGTTTTATAGATAAATGCCAAGACAATCATGGGAAGAACAATCATCATATACTGCTCAATTTAAAAAGCATTTAAAGTTATGAAAGTTGTGACAATTTGCATAATACTCTATTACTTCGAACTTAGCCACGAGCTCGTTCCCTCCAGAGGGTTATGCAGATTGTGAGAAGAGCGCGGCGGTTTTAACAGTAAACTGGAACCTGTAGTTGGTCAGTTGGTCGATCGGTCGGTCGACGATAGCCTGCATTTTTCTGATATCAGATCCTACTTAAGCTGGAGTACCTGAAGAACGGCAGACGGATCAAATCATAAGTGCGGCAGACCAATAGCAGAAAGTATGGATGGAGCCATTGGAAGAAGCAGCCACTGATTATCCATGTTATGCGTAGCTTGATAAAAGTGTGAACTGGGGTCTTTCCAAGGATTACCTTCGAAATGTGCATTTTAGTTTCGTCAAGTTTTAGCTTTATATTTTTGTTTGTGATGACCAAGAAGAGACTCATTAAAGGTTTGATATTAAATGCTATTAAGTCTTCGTCTGAATTTCGTGGACTTGTTCTGATGTTACAGTCAGACAAGTTAGATAAGTCACAACAACAACAAGTTTTGGACTGCATGTAGTGATCCATTCCATCTCGATAATTTGAGAAAGAAAGTAAATGACACTTTGGATTCTATAGAGCTAAGTTGCATTGGTAAGACTAACCCTAATATCTTAAAGAAAACCCACGGTAAAGTGCCATAAAGTAGTTGAATAAGCAAGTAAGTAAAATTAATGTGAATACATGAACTTATAAATCAAAAATGAGTTTTTTATTAAGCAATGAAACATTTATTTATTCAACATCTTGAACATTTTTCATAAACTTAAATCTATAGTTTCTATGGCCCACAGGAACGGTATCCTTAAACTTCTGAATTCATTTCAATAATTCCTAAGACATTGAATTCTTTTTTTCTAAAGAGATCTCTTGCAAATCAGTAAACTTTCTGAATGGGGACTTGTCATGTTAAACATGTTGCAATATGTTCTTGTACATCGCATGTAAAAGAACATTATCAAGTAGATACTTTAATTTCATTAACTTGAAACCTACGTTTGATAGGATTCCCTCTATAGTCGCATCTATAGAGAGTTACCTAAAAGAAGGTCATAAGGCTAACAACAGTATATTTAAAAAATTATTCCATTATTTACTAGGCATTGAGGACTCTAAGATGATTAAATCAGACTACATAAAACTGTAATTACATTTATTTATACAGATTGTCACTAAATTATCATAAAAGTAATGTAAAAAGAAATAAATGCATTCTGTTGGAGTACCGTTAGATTACATTTCACTAATACAAAGGATTCATACCAGAAATAATGTTATAAATGCCAAAGAGTACCAAAAATAGAGAATGTTTTTAACGGAACATTGAGCAAGATCAGCATAGCACATTGAACACAAGAAAGAGCTGGACCATTTACTACAAGTACTTTTTTCATTATTAAAAGAAGACATTAAGAGTGTACGTTGCGAGACCGTGGACAAGACTGCCATCGTATTTCACAAGAATACTAGAAAAAACGAGGACGAAAATAAAATGGTAAGAATTCCACCAGAGGGACATCTGATGCGAAACCGTCAAATAATGAAATTCTGACTTTATATGCTACAAATGAAGAGATTTCAGTGCAAATGATATCTGTAGCGAGTTACGAAATAAAAAGAATAATATTTTAAGTAACTGAAGGAAAAGTTTAAAATGAATATCATATATAAACTTGATGTAACTCTTTGAATATTTTGCCTGAAATTTCCTTAGCCTATTACCTTAAAAATTATATTTTAAAAATCTTGTCTTTAAGCTACATTTTCAGTGATAATAAAATGGGATTTTAAAAGATAAAAATGTCATGAGAAATTTTCAATGCTTTTAATATGTAGTCTAAATTTATCTTTTGCCTTTAAATAATTATAATAAATTTGGCAATATGCTGGTCTCCTCTCAGCACAACTTCGAAGTCTGACGTACAGTCGTCCAATATTTTATTTAACTATTATACAGTATAAAATAAAACGTATATTTAATTACTTTCAACTCTGAAAAGACGTATGGTTGTCAGACGTTTACTGTTCCATAACAAAACGTTATTTGAAGTAGTTCTAAATATAACTTCCTAATAAGCAATTGAATTAATTTAATACAATCGACGGTGACTGTTGTTGCTCGGAGAATGCAAAAGATTACAATTTTAAAAGGCAAACGATTATTTTACGAATACATAATATATAGTGTCAGATAAATCTTTTAATTATCATAATAATGTCGCAAATATTTATAGAAATTAGCAGCTATATATGCACTGGTGAAAAAAATTGAAGGAATAGCTATAAAATGCTCATGTAATATGAACGATTTTCCTGCAAAGAACGTGGTACCTCTAGAAGATCTTTATGTTTTTTATATTTGACGTATCTTCAAAATGCAATATCACTGGTTCTGAGAAAAAATAAGTTTCTTAAAAAAGAGAGGAAATTCATTATAAAGGTTGGTAGGAGAATGTTAGTTTTGTCATCTTTTCAGAGACGGATAAAGCGCTAAAAAAGTGCTAATTGCACGTTTTACAGTGATTTTCCATGCTGTGTATTAGAATGTATTGCGATAACAAATATATCTACGTTAAATAAAGCCTTCCCAGGCAGCATGCTCCAAAAATATACGTATAATTTTTGAGAAAAAAGGATGTGGTATTTTTTGCACATTATTTTTACGAATGAAAAAAAAACTAAAGATACTACCGACGCTTTATCGTATTTTACGCACGCTATTTTTACGAAAATTATACGGAACGAAATATATTGATTAAAACCTGTCCACAATATAGTAGTTTTCATTCGTTACTTTTGCGAATATTATTCGAATCCTAAAATCCTTTTAAAAAAAATCTATGATTCAAATCAGAGTATCTGTTGTTTTTTTTCTCATTTCACACTTCCCCCCCTTCGAACAAAAAAAAGGAACTAAGTGCAAAAATAGAGGTTTTTTTTAATGAGTTTTAATACCATATACTAATACACTCACGTTTGTGAAAATTGCAACACCATGAAGGACTTACGCGAGTGAGCTGAAATTTTCAGGAAATGCAAAGTAGCGCATGATATGCAAATGATTAGAATTGCAAATCCGTAGCGCATGCGTATGCTGAGCAGCGCCCTCTGAACGGCTGATGGATCCGAATAAATAGACGGCTGTTGCGAGGCGTGTATGGTTATCGGTGGTTATCTGCTAGTGGTAAACGTTAACTCAATCTGTACTTATGCCTCGTCGACGAAAGAGAGCGAGATTTGAACAACTTACAGAGTTTGAACGAGGGAGAATCATCGGCCTTCGTGAAGCTGGATTGTCGTATCGTGCAGTAGCCTCTCGTGTGCAGCGTAACAGCAGCACAGTGATGCGCGTTTGGAAGCAGTGGACGGACGAGTGTCGGACAACTCGGAAATCCGGGAGTGGACCCCGAAATGTGACGTCAGCTCGCGATGATAGACACCTGGTCCGCATGGCGCGGACGGACCGTACAGCTTCCTCTAGACAATTGGCAGCACTGTGGTCAATAGCTACAGGTGTTTCATTGTGTGCTTCATCAATTCGTAGACGTCTGCTGCAGTGTGGACTGCGCGCACGGACTCCTTTATACAGGATCCCCCTAACGCACGACCATCGCCGCCTGCGGCTACAATGGGCCAATCAGCATAGAGACTGGCGTGCTGATTGGCAGCATGTCGTGTTTTCTGACGAATCCCGCTTTAATTTGTGGTACCATGATGGCCGCATTCGTGTCAGACGCTATGCCGGTGAACGCCACCTTCCGGAGTGCATTATCGAACGCCACAGTGGACGAACACCCGGAGTTATGGTCTGGGGCGCCATAGCATATCATAGACGATCTCAATTGCTACGAATTGTGGGCAATCTGAACAGCAACCGGTATATCCGTGAAGTTCTACAGCCCGAAGCTGTTCCCTTCCTTCAAAGCTTGCCAGGCGCTGTATTTCAACAGGACAATGCCCGCCCTCATACTGCTCGGATTGTTAAATCCTTCTTTGCAGCGCAGCAGGTACAGCTTCTTCCTTGGCCTGCGTGTTCCCCGGATATGTCGCCAATTGAACATGTGTGGGATGTCATTGGTCGGCGTCTTGCTCGTGATCCTCGTCCTGTTGCGTCTGCAGACGAACTTTGGGTACGCGTACAAACGATATGGAATGCTCTTCCTCAGTCAGACATTCAAACTTTGTTTGACTCCATGCCACGTCGTGTAGCAGCACTTATTGCGGCGCGTGGTGGCCACACAAAATACTGATTCTGATCTCTTGTTCTTGTTTGTTTGCTTTGAACATTTAATCATTTATTTGTACCACTACCACTCAACTGTGTATTAAATTGCATTCAATTATGACGATTCCTTCTTGGTGTTGCAATTTTCACAAACGTGAGTGTATTATTATTTATTCATCATAATACTAATAATAACTCTACGAAATTGCAAGCTGAATCCTGTTACTTTACATGAATTTCAGTTCCGTTAGTCATTATTATAAAAATCACATGAGGCTAATTTTTAAAAATTTTTGTTTAATATACGGGAAAATGATATAGCGATTTTAATAGTTTTTATGTGAGGAAAAAATAAATAAATAATGTAAATAAATAATTATACTTTATATTTTTCTTGAAACAGTTAAGGATATTCTTAATATGGAGATCTTCAGAATAAGTACAACGTTCCGGTTAAATGAACTCAAAATTTACCTGGTTAATTTTACGCTAAGTTATCAAAATTACCCCTTTTACGATTAAACACTGACATGTGCATAGATAGACATTTCTAATTTTCGTAGAAAAATTTAATTATTACTTTACTACAAAGGTGCTGTGAATAGAAATTTATGCAGTACAAAAATAAATTTACTTCATATGTTAATTTAGAGGATTTCTCAATATGTTTAATTATAAAGGGAAAAAAAACGTTGTAATTCTTGTTCACTAACCAATGGCAAAGCTGGAAATCCTACTTCCGGCGGTGTGGCGGAATATTTGTCAAGTCAGCAATGGCAGCGACATTGTTGCAAAGAATATGTATTGGTTGCTATATGAGATCTGATATTACAGTATTATTTTTATATTTTCGGCGTTTAATATTCATGCTTTTTTCACCTACGTAAAATTTTACGAATAGATTCACTGTAGGAAATGTGAGTTTCCTAAAGCATGTGTTGTTCTTTTGTGAACGTGCCGAATCATTCATTTGCAGCATTTGGTACTGTTAATGACATTAAATACCATCAGTAAATTGAAAACTTCCTGTTTTGCACTTGTGTGTTTCTAACCGTTTCTGTCACTCCCGTTTACGTGTTTCTCACTTTCTTATAGTTATATTGTTTTTACTCAAGCATTTTAATATTTACCTTAAAACATACTGTAATTGAGCAGGAAATAACCTAATGGAAAAAGAAAGGCAATTTCAGCATGGTTAATTATTCAGAAATCTATTCTGAAAAATGCATACACTAATTTCCCTTAAAATATCTACCTTATGCCAAAAAATAAAGCATGTAACTTTCATTTATTTATGAAATTCATATTTTTATTTAGTATTTTTACTAGAAATAATTTAATTTTTAATTTAATTCAATTTAGTTTTATAAATTTGTCTTAATATATAATCTTTAACTCGGAGATATTGTGCTATTAAAAATGAAATTTTATGTGATAAAACACAGGTACTTTTTCTCCATATCTGTGTTCATTTTTTTATACTGAATTTTCATGTACTTGTAATTACTGAAATATAATACAAAGGCTTCTGTAAGTCCTTCATAAATGCATTTCTTTTTTGTTAGTTTAGTTTGTTTAATTTTTCCTATTTCAAATGATCTGCCATAATTAAAGAAAGAAAATAAATTCAAGTAAGAATGCTTGCTTTTTTTTTAAGTTTTAAATAAATTAATAGATTTATTACTGTTTACTGCAGCTTGAGGTTTCTCTATACATAACATTTTAAGTGAAAAACTTGATGGTTATTTTGATTATTAGAATCGCATGAAAATATTCCTTAAAAAGTTAGTATTTGATCTAAAATACTTTAAACTATTTGAATTATATTTTATTAAATCAAGTATTTTGATATAGCAAATGGAAATTGTAAATATGCGGAAATTTTTATATAACATCAAGGAATTGCTGATAATTTTGTTGTTTTTCCCCTTCTAAATTAAAAAAAAATAATGTTGCAGTCTGGTGAGTCAGTGCCCTGCTGAGTTGTAGTAAACAGGATCTCCAGTCTGCCAGACGATCAAAGAGACAGATTTGGGATTTTCAATAGCGTACATACCATTACGATTTCATACCAAACAAATGTACCATTACCATTTCATTGTTATTGAACTATTACAATTTCGTAGTTATTGATACGAAACAAACATACCATTACGATTTCATAGTTATTGAAATCGTTATGGTACATTTGTTTGAATCAATACTGTTTGTTTATGAATATGACCAAAATAAATTCTAATAAGCTAAGAAATGATTTATGACACTTTTTTAAGAATGATTACAGTTTGAAAGCTAACTTAAAATTTTCACATTTTGAAACTGTACGTATCATATAGCATTAATTTTCCATGGAACAGAAATCGGTATCAGTAGAAAAGGAGGTAAAATGTTCAGTTAATGGAGGGGGATAATATATATGAGATTGTTCTGATATAGTTTCTGTAAGAAATGAAACTATGATTTCAGACCTTGATAAAAATCATGAAACTGAATGTTTGGATAGTGAAGATGAAATTCTCTACATCTAAGAAAAACTGATTAATCTAAATCTTATAAATTCATGCATTGCAACAGGACTAGAATGAACTATTTGTACTAAACATGTGGAAAATGCATGCGGAAAGTACTGTTTTTTCCTAAAAATATTCTGCATCGTTATTTTTTACAAGGAAAAAAATTAAAACTAAAAAAGTAGCTAAAAGCTGTTTTTCATTTATTATTTAAAAATTAAATTGAAAATAATAAACTAGTTTTCAAGAATGGAATAAAACTAGATTTGCATTCAACTCTGGTAATTTGAGCTTACGATGTTTTACTATAACTAATATGAATTTCTTGTTTAAGTATAATAATTTTAAATTTTTTCTAGAGAACGAAGCATAGATACATGGGATACATTACTGCCACTAACTCGTGTTGGATCCATTGTAAAGTAATTTGCTATTCTACATTAACTCAATTAACCCTTATATCCTGTTACAGATATATCTTTATGTTACTAAATAAAATAGTAAATTTATGAAAACTATCAGAAAAATGCAAAATATTAGATAAAAATGACAAAGAGTCTAATTGAGTTTAATAAGTTGGAAATGCTGTCTGTCTTTCCACGAGTTAAAAAATAACTTAAAATAATTTTTTTTCAGTTTTTTATGTTATTTGTTTATTATTATCGTAACCAAATTTATCATATTTACTCACATATTCCATCCCTCTTTTCACTAATATATATTATGTATTTCAAACGACTTTATCAGTTTCAGCAATATTATTTTTACTTACATAAATACTTTGTTATTTGTGTATAACAATATACATTGTTATTATAAATCAGTTTCTAAATCATATGCTCAGAAAAGTACAGGGAAAATATACAAGTAAATTGTTGCATTTAGTGTTATTTAAGTCTATTTCCAATATTTATACTAGAATGCAAAAATTACCAAATACTGCACATCTGGTAAAACATGGAGAGTCATCATTCCTTATTACCAAATACTATTAGCTCATATTCTATTTTAAACTAAAAAGCTTCTTTGGGCCCAGGTGCTTAAAAAGCCTTCCAGAACTGGTACTTAACTTCTATTCCCCGTAAATAGTTCAGCTGCATGGAGTTGTCTCACTTGCTGCCATGTGTAATGTAAACATGATTATCTTCTTTGAAATGTATCCTCTATAAAACTATTTCACCAGGTAGATTTCTTTCATATTTTGCCTTAATTGGGTCATCCTGCTAATTAAGAATTTACTAAAATTAATATGTTAAGCTAAAATTTGGTAACTTCTATTAGCTATAAATTGTATAATTTTACTGACACTATTTTACTTAAATTACTGTGTATTTAAGTTGTTTTAAGTACGTGTAAGCAAATGCATATACAGAATTATGTTTTGGGTATCTAATTCATTAATTCGTGGGCTGTTTTTTAGAAACTTTATTAATGATTTATACCATATTAATATTACTAAAAACTTTGTGATTTTTACATAATTGAGCTTTCTAAAATAGCTGCGTCAAATAGTAGAGAAAGAAGCTTTATGTGGATCGTAAATTAATATTACATGGGAATTTTTCATTTATTTAAAGAAACTATTCAAGCCATAATTGGATTTTTTCGCTGGATTATTTGCATACAAAGTTTGCAGCAAATATTTCCAAGTGAAACGACAATTTGTTTTATCAAATCATTAATATTTTGATAATGTTCATTTTATTAACTGTTGTCTTCACTTATTTTTCAGATGCCGAATTTGGAAAAATGGGTTGTATTTATATATTTGTGAAGACTTGTAAAACATTGAAATTTAATGTAAAACTAGATAATTAAAATACTATGTATTAATTTCATGGCTTCATCATTTTGATTTTTGTAAGCATCTTCTGAATTCCACAAGAAAAATTATTTTCTTTTTATTTACATATTTTCTTTTATAGTATTAGTATTTTCTTTTTAGAAACAATGGGAAAAAGCTAGAAAAATATTTAACATTTGAACAATCGATCATTAATTATAGTTCATGCTTTCTGAAAGTCTTAGAAATAACACTGAAATCATAACACATATCATTAAGTGTTCACAAATTAACCTATCCATGCATTAAACATCACAATGTCTGTTTAGAATAATGTTTTATGTTAAGGTACCTAAAACAAACGAAATTTAATTGAACAGAAATGTAAATGCCATAATAAATTTCAGGATTAAGGATTTTTATTATTGCTGTTGTTATCAGTGATGAAATGAAAAGAGGATTACTCCCTTTCAAGTAAAGAATGATAAATCACAATGTCTAAGATTCTTTTTAGTTAACGTTGAATGGCATTTAAATTCCATTGACTGTTTTCTGAATAATAGCATTAATTGTTTGTTGAATAATAACATTAATTAATTTTCTGAATAATAACATTAATTAATTGGGTTGTCTTTTTAGCAGTCGCTGTTTCTAATTTATGGATCCTTTATTATTATTGATTGATTTAAATTGGCTTTCAATTTACATGAGACATATCAAACCAAAATTTTAGAGACTGCCATATATACTATATCAATTAGTATATATTATTTTTCAATGGCCAAATATGTAGAGTATTAAAGCATTAGCTCAAATACTTTCAAAATGACATGGGAAAAAATTAATTTCTAGTGACTTTCACTATATCTTGAAAACACCATTAGTTGTGAAACATTAACAAAAAATAAAATGGTCATTAATAAAGAGGAAATTCCATATAAATAGGAAACTAAGAAGTTGTAATCTGAAAAAAAAAAGGGTAGGTGTCTCTTATTTATTTTTTCTCAAGTTAAGACATGCAAAAGTAATTTATTTTTGAAATTTGCTGAGTTATTTGATCATTCATGAATATTTTAAATAAAAATTTGTACATTATTTTTAAGTTTTTAATAACTTTAAAATTATTTAAATTTTCTATTTCAGTAATTCCTTTAACATAAAAATCTACAATATTAATTCCTACATTTTTAGAAAACTGATCTATTTAATGAATAACTTTTTGGTTTCTTATTTTAGCTTATCATATTTAACAAACTGTGGAAAATTTCAGCACATGCAGGGGGGGACATGTGTGAAGGACGTGTTTTAAACATTAACTATGTCAGGTACATATATTCTAATTTATCACAATATAACTAAATGCGCCGATCTATGAAAATCAAATGTGTTTAAAATGGCGTTTTTATATTCGTAATGTTCGTATATTATCTGCATTTAATGATAGAAATATGGTATTAACCTGTGAAAATATATCTAGAATTCATGAAAAATGAATTTTTACAAAAATGATTTCCAGCATGCATAGTAAAAAAATAGGAAAAATGTACGTAAATTTCTGCGTAAAGTATACGTTTGTGAAAAGTAAAAAAAATTGCTCAAATTTACATAAATTTTCACTAAAAATATACGAAGTAAAAAATGGGAAGATTTACGTATATGCGATAAATATACGTAAATGTTTAGTAAAAATATGCGTAAATCCCTGAAACTTACATACATAAAAGTTACGAATAAACCGCAATCTTTCGCAGAAATATACCTAAATTTTCCGTTAAACTTATATACCGTAAAAATATGCGTTAATATCTACTATTTTTTCCCGAATACATTTCATGACATTTTTACGTTTAACGTAACGTTTTTTATATGAAGGGCCATTCGTAAATTGCATGTATTTTTCTCGTGCAATATACGAATGCATCCTGCCTAGAAAATTCGTTAAAGTTTTACAAAATATGAATATATAATAAAACAAATTCGACAAATTCGGGCTT
Source organism: Stegodyphus mimosarum (assembly GCA_000611955.2). Taxonomy (NCBI): domain Eukaryota; kingdom Metazoa; phylum Arthropoda; class Arachnida; order Araneae; family Eresidae; genus Stegodyphus; species Stegodyphus mimosarum. Next base: position 264,820 of record KK120341.1, read on the forward strand.
CCAGGTGCCCATATCCGGGTGGAAGATTACGTTATCGAAAATTTGATGACTCTAGGTTCTAGCTACCACTAGTTTTTCACGATGAGAGAAACATACATACATTCATGCATTCGCGAATTTCTGCAAATATAATACAGGGCGATTATACTTGCTTTCAACAATTTGAAAAGTGATACAATTCCTTTAAGTGTTTCCACGCAAAATGCCATTTCGAGATTAATATCTCATTCAAGACTAACATTCCTTTTGGGATAAAAATGCATTTTTATAGCACAAATGATATATATTAATAAATTATTAATAAATTATGATTATAAGGCATAAAACGTTTCTCAAAATTGCATATTTCAGAAAGTGAATATGCATTAAGAGTGAAATAACTAGCATACAACTATGTTGGACAGCTCGAGATTTTAGAAAACATTGCCAGCAGTTAAAAAAAACATTGAATTACTTTTGGTTATCTTGATTATTGTCTAAAATGAACTCCTTTTTATGATGTGTTTTTCTGCCAGATTTTCTATAAGTTACAAAATCTTATAATAAGGGGTTGGGTTGGGTTATTCAATTATGGCAAAGCACACGAGGGCTATCTGCCTAAAGGGAGGGATGCCTTCGTGGAGGACTTTCTAAGGAAAACTGGCTCGTATACATGTTACACATGGGGAAAACCACGAAAACGCCCATGCAGCCAGCCCGTTCGCGGGATTCGAACCTCGAACCGAACTACCAGTGTTCAGCGTCTTTACCGCTCGGCCGCTGGTGGGCCTTATAATAAGGATCCTGAATTATCATTTTTTGTAATTTTAAAGAATGAATTTTATTTAAATAATATTTTTGCTGTGTTCTTTATCTTCGTCAGACTCAATATTTTTAAATATGTGCAACAATTTTAACACTATATTTGGCAATTTCAGAACCATATTATATTAACATCAAACAAAGTATTTCATAAGCAAAAAATTAGAAGACTGATAAGTGATAATCATATACACTAAACACATTTTACATCGATATTATGAAATAAATCCATGCGAAAATTTCTATCACCATTTGACCAGATTCCCCGAAAACAAACAAATCTGATTAATTACAGTGAGATAAAAAGCTGACAGGTAATCTTGCGAATAAAAGAAAATATTCAGAAAAATATAGCGGAAGCATTAAAAATTATTTAATACAAAAATGTTAGCGACAACTCAGCAGCAAATAGCCTGTGAGCTAACATCATATGCTAACGAGCATAAAGAGAAGAATGAACAAGTCTTCCAAAATGACCTTTATTCCAACTGTACAAGAAACAACACTGGACATATAATCACTTATAATGGCCATCTCATTTTATGAAGATTTTTGTCAATGGACTTAGCTAGAATTCTCTAATGTGAAAGGTTTTGTTGACAGTCATTGTCATATTTCATCTTTACAAAGCATGAAACTCTGCTAAAACTACATTTTCAACTAGGCTTGGGTGGTACATTTACATGGAAATACAATTTACTCTCCGTAATGAGTATGGCGAGGTCAATATTCTTCAACTATTTTCTAACTAACTTCAACATGAAAAATATAACAGCGTTCGTTTCTGTTTGTTCTCTACGTCTCTTTCTAAATCAGCATATGGGAAAGACGGATTCTTGGAAAACTTAACAGGTTCACTACCCAAACCAATTTATTCACAACGACCTCGATTCATTGAAATGAATGATCTAACTATCACAAACCGCTTTAGGAAAGTAATGACATAAACTCACCTAATTGACAACTACATCAAATGATCGATGATCACTGCCTTTGTCTTCTGAATAATGGCTTGGAAAGTTCATTCAATAAACTAACATGGGCAGGTCATTCACCTTCCGAAGTCTTTCCAATGGTAAATGTGCAAATCATATACTCGGTTTAATATTAAATTTATCGCTTAATCTATCCATCACAGAATATGCATAAATACTCTTAGTAACACGTTTTATATCGATAATGATTTGTATAATAAAGTAATATCCGGATCCTTCTCAGCGGTTGAATTGCTTTATTACTACACTTTAATAAGTTCTTTAGAATGGACAGGATTAAAAAGATATTTCATTTCAGACAGAAAATAATTGGTAATTAACTGTGACGAAACAGAAAGTTGTTAATGATGTCTGCTGTCTAGCAATTCGAACTGTGTTCTTTTCTTCCAAAATTCTGACAGAATGTTTCATATAAATACCGAACATGGTTAAAACATAAAAGGTTTTTATGTTGACAAAACTTAATCCGTAGTTTTACAGCTTTTTTGCGTTATACATCATCAAAAGTCGATGTGTTGTGAAGCTTTAAAATCATTTTTACTCAGCTTTTAAGTCCAACGGTGCATCTAAAAACCCTTTAACCGGTAAGGCTGTATATATACAGCCTAGAATATTTTTTGTGATATCTGTAAAAACGTATATGTACGTGCATCGTAACTTAATCCCTATCTGTACCGCCTTTTTACGTTGTACATCATCAAAAGTCGATGTGTTGTGAAGCTTTAAAAACATTTTTAGCTCAGCTTTTGAGTCCAATGGTGCAGCTTAAAAGCGTCTAACCGGTTACGCCGTATATATACGGTCTAGAATATTTTTGTAATGTCTATAAGAACGTATATATACGTGCATTCTGAAGTATGTTAAAAAACTTAAGGTAATATATTAAAAGTGCGTAAACACAGGTATAAAATACCAGGGATATTTTGGCATTAAAATCAAGAACATAGATCTTTTTCATGGCAGTTTTAGGAAATTTGGGCTTTTATAGGGAAACCCCGTACTAATCAGAGAGTTAAAGAATACTTATGTGAAATAACTCATGTATTGATATTTTCTTGTTACTCTACAACTAATGTAGAGTGGAATAATTCGATTAAAGATTTTCCTGACATAAAATACATGTTGAACTAATTAGTTCCAGTTAATTTACAGTCTGCAAAAAGAGCATCAGTTGTACTGTGTATAAATTTGTCATTCACAAATACATGCAAGATTATAAGGACTACACCCTGGTGTACATATTTAGTTCAAGAGCTTGATGAGTTAAAGCAAAGCATAAAGTCAGGGCTGCAAAAGCATTTTGCCATTTATTTGGCTTATTCGACTGCTGTTGTTCATTCACCAGTAAAGCAAAATATATTCATTATTTGAATTGCACATTCAAAGCGCTGTTATACTTTTAATTGTTAAAATTATTAAGTTGTGTCAAAATCTCAAGGAAGGAGGAAGGCTATCATATATTTTGATGACATAACTGACATTAAAAGGAAGTAGCTGACACATATTCCAATGACGTCTGCTGGTGAAATGTATAGTATTTTGTGACATAAAATAGTAATCAAGTAGAAAGTCCTAGTAAAATGGCCAATGCTTCAAGGCATAAAAGTTGATTAAAAAACCTCAGAAGATTTAAAATAAGGGGAAATACTGGAAATTTGCCAAACAACTTCAAGAATAAAAATCTTTCGGTCCGCTGATGAATCACTCCTTCTAGGCTCCTCCATTAGTACATGCTGAAGGGAAAGAATGATGTGATCTATGTAACATCGTAAAGATGTGATCTATGTAACACGTTCTTTATTCTGTGAAATTTTAATTGCATTTCCGATTTATAATTCTTATCGTTAAGAAGTCCGTTTGATCGATTTGCATAATGCAAAGGGCAGCTTTTAATACATCCAAGTCATTATAAACCTCTAAAGCATGTACTTTTTAACAACGCTTATATTTAACTATTTTTATTAAATTAATTTACCATTTCTTTAGAAATTCATTATTTTTCACTTTCCATAATCATTTTAGTTACTAGCCCCAAAGGGCTATTCATCTCGAAATGGCATTTTGCGTCGAATTTCTTTAAACGTCCATTAAGTCGCTACCGTCAAATATTATCGCCCTGCATTATATTTAAAGAAACTAAATAATGAAGAATACACATAAATGTATTCTTGTTTTTCTCATTGTGAAAAAACAACGATACCTAGAATCATCAAATTTGGAACAACAGAGTCCTCAACCGAACATGGTTACCTGGAAGACCGAATTCGGAATTCCAAATTTGTTTTATTCTCTATTTCAAATTTTGTAAAACTTAAACAAATTTTTGATAAAAAACTCAACGTTTCAAAGCGAGCATTGGAAACACTGTATGGAATAAAGCACTTTTATCTCCAGCTCGCGAGACTATCTATCGGAAGTTCTAAAGATATGCTGTTTTTAAATATTTTTAGCAACATGTGGCGTTAGCCCAAATGTTCGAAATGTGTATGTGTCAGCAAATGAAACAAAATCGCCGGTTTGGGCGTAATATAAAAGTGAAAAGCTTTCAGATTTCTTTTTTTGTATATTAAACTCTTTTTTGTTTTTCTATGGTTCTAGTGTGCTTTGGAAATTAAAATTATTTTTTTTCAATAACTGTTACATTCAATTAATATTTTTAAATTTAGGGTATTCCGTAAAACAATATTGAAACAACTAGATCAAAGCAATTCCTATTTTTTGCTTTCTCTTGATTTTAGTGTGCTTTGGAAATTATAATTATTTTTTTCAGTATCTGTCACATTAGATTTAATCAATATTTTTCAATTTAGGGTATTCAATAAAACAATATCAAAATAACTAAATCAAAGCAATTCCTATTTTTTCTTTCTCTTGGTTTTAGTGTGCTTTGGAAATTATAATTATTTTTTTTCAGTAACTATCACATTAGATTCAATCAATTTTTTTTAAATTTACGGTATTCAGTAAAAAACATATTAAAATATCTAGATCAAAGCAATACCTTGTTTTTTGCCTTTCTCTTGGTTTTAGTTTGCTTTGGAAATTATGATTTTTGTTTTTTTCAGTAACTGTCACACTAGTTTCAATCAATATTTTTAAATTTATGATATTCAGTAAAAATATATTAAAATGTCTATATCAAGTGTTTTCTAAATTAAATGAAGATAAATGTTTTCTAATACCCAATAAACCTCTTGCTAAAGATTAAATTTTAGTTAAATTGAAAAAAAAAATATTAAGATTATAATTATAAGGGAAAGTGAAACTGCAATTTATATTTTAAACATGCATTTACTTATTAAATTATTTACAATAGAGAAACTGATCTAAGCATTATCATTATTTTTCCAAAACTGACATTTGTCTTCCACATTAAACTTAAAAATTGCTTATGATTTCATTTTCAGTTGAAGGTCGTTCTAAAGTTTACTCCCTTCTGCATGATGAAACATTTCAATGAATAAAATTCTCATATTGAATAAAATAATGTATTCTAACAAAGAGTTTTGTTTTAATTCCTTCAAATAACACTCTTTACAAAATAACATTTAATTTCTCAAAAGGGAATCAGTTTAGCTTCAAGAAGACTATAAAAGGGTATAAAATAAAATTTTTAAGCAGACATTTTAAAATGCTTCAGAAAGAGAAATTTGTATAAAATTACTACAAATTACGACTTTGCATATTCGTTGTTTCACATACGAATTAAAGAGAAATGTGTTTCAATTAAGTATTTTTGATAAAACAATTTTAGAAAATATATTTTTCTTTAAGACATTGTCTAGGTCTAGAATATCATATAGCTAGCAGAGGTTCTATTAGCGGGGACTGCTTTTTTGAAACATTGGCTTTTTAAAAGAATCGTACAAGTTTAAATGGATTAATCAAAAACGATTGATTCGGATTTCAATGTATAATTACCTTAGTTGATTTGCTGTGAGTAAATGCAGCATTATTGTTTCATATTAAATAAATTGAACAAATTTAACTGCAGAATTTCATTCAAATAGATATACAAAATAAATAAGTAAACATATAAAGAAAAGTAAATTTCAGTTCATCTAGATTAGAATTATAGAAATTTTAATGTTGGAGACAAATCTTTCTATGTTTAATAAGAACATAAATAAAGAGAAATTAAAAATATATATATATATACTGGTTATATGATACCTAATTTTAAGTAATATATATTTTTGCACAAACAGTTGTAAAGTACAGAGATGTATTAAATTATAAAATCTTAATTATTTTTCTACAAAATACTCAAATCATAATTTAAATATATTCGTTAAAAATGCAGCTAAAGTACTCATTTAAAAAATGTAGCTTTACCTCCCTATCGCGTTTGAACCAACGCAATGTGGCCAATGGATTTCCTCCTATGGCTACACAGGTGAACCTTTGAAAATCACCTGCTTTGATTGGCGTTCCTTCCTCATAGCCCATGATTGAAGGAGGACTAGGTGGATCTGAAATCAAGAAAAAAAAAACATATAGTAGTATAAATATCCTGCAATTTCTAAATTTCTAAATTTCTAAATTTCTAAATTAAAATCCTGCAGTTTCTAAATTTATACCCCCTTACTTTTCTTAAGATGATACATTTAATTTTCGAAAGATATTATGCAATTATCTTTTAACTGCAAATGCTTATCTTTTATCTGCAAATGCTTATCTTTCACCTGCAAATGCTTATCTTTTACCTGCTAACAGGCTAAATGTACGTAATGACATTTATCATTTCCTTTTGCACATATGGAAATTTTGACTTCACTCAGATAGAAAGCATTTATTTCTTTAATGGTATTATGTATCTTGAAATAAAATGCAATAAATGAAAAACTAAAGTTTATTGCATTTATGTTACATGGCACATAGGTTTGGCTTACAAAATAAAAGGTATAAGTTATTTCTCCCGCCTTCTTCGCGTGCCTTCGTGGTGTAATGGTCAGCACGCTCGACGCGTATTCCAGAGGTCAGTGGTTCGAGTCCCGGCGAAGGCGTTGTTCATTTCGCATGTCTTCTGCTTCGAAATAACTTAATGTCTCTACAGTGGCGACCGAACTAAAAAGATGGTGGATGATGATTCTCCACCACCGGGATTTGGCGATTAGGTCCCTCAAACCCCAGTCACCCTTTAAAAGTGAGCGTATATAAGGTATTTCTCCCACCTTCTTCGCATGCCTTCGTGCTGTACAGGTCATCACGCTCGACGCGTAACCGAGAGGTCCATGGTTCGATTCCCGGCGAAGGCTTTGCTCATTTCTTATTCTTCTGCTTCCAAAAAAATTCTAATGACTCTACAACGGTAATCCAGGTATTCAGACTTTTCTGATTCGAATAGATCTTAAATTATCCCCCCCTCCGGATGCTTGGAGCTTACTTCGCGTAATATTAATCTTGTGACATTTTATCCCTACGCATAAAATACGTGATTACTTTTACTCATCTAGTTATGGAGTTAAATGGTGTAAGATTATATACTGAATTTCATTAGATAATTAATAAAATAAAATGATCAACAACAGCTTAAATTACATTAAGAATTAGTAGATCAGTGCAATTTAATAATTCTTAATTGTATCATTACATAAGTATATAAATTAAAATCAAATAAAAAGGTAAAACAAGAATCAAAAACCGAAAAATCCACGAATCTCAAACAAATTTCCTTAAAAGCTAAGAACTCAGTATTATTGGATGTCAAAAATAGGTTTAATAATACAATGTTAACTTTACATGCAGTTTAATGCAATTTTATATTGACGACAGAGCAAACGATGAGGTGAACAGATACTTTACGGATATTAATCATCTCTTCTGCGCGATGATGCTTCAGTTGCTGACTTTTATACCTTTAACACCTACTAATAATGTTCAGATATAGATTGTGTCATAATGGAATCAATTTATCATCACACTACCATAAATCTAATCGAAACTAGCTTAGTGTTTGCTGCAGATACATGTTACGGTAAATTTGACCTATCCGCTAACAATGAAAGCCATATATTACAGAATCTAATAAATGATAACAAGATGAAGGATATAGAATTGTAAAAACAGTTAATTCAGATATTCGAAATGCTCAATAAATAGGTCTTAGTTGACATGATTTTATTTATAGTTTAAGCACAGCTTTAACATTCAGTAATTAAATAATTTTTTAATCCATGATTTTGTTTTATAAGGTATTTCTCCCTTCCTAGCATGTCTTCGTGGTGTAGGGATCAGCACGCTCGCCACGTATTCGAGAGGTCCGTGGTTCGAGTCTCGGCGAGGACATTGCTCATTTTTCATCTCTCCTGCTTTCAGAAAACGCCTAATGACTTAACAGTTTTAATAAAAATGCACGACTGAAATTATATACCAGCTGCAATGAAATTTGGAAGAAATTTGTTTTATTGTCTAAGTACAGCTTTAGTATCCTGTAATTAAATAATTTTTTTAATCCCTCACATCGTTTTCATGAAAAATACACAAGTGAAATTATGTAATATCTGCAATGCACTTTAAAAAAAAAATTCGAATATAAATTTAGCATTGGGAACATTTCTTACTTTGCAGAAAATGTAGAGATAAGAATAGAATAATAAACATTGTAAATTACTACTATAACTTCTGATTATACCTTATAAAAATAATATTGTGAAAATACCTATTTATTAACAGCTTCTTCTAAATTACATAAGTAAGTAAGTAAATAGACTACCAGCTTCTTCCAAATTACGAAATACCGTTCCTTAATCATTTCACGTTGTTTGTTCATAATTATTTAAGTTCAAGCCCAAGTGAAGGCTTTGTGTAAGTTCCCAGTTAGGAACTGATTGTAAATACTCTGAGAAATAAAAGGTCGTTAACCCCTCTTAAGTCTTAAATGTTTATTCACCCACTTAAGCGATTATTCGTTTGTTAGTGTTTGTGGTGTTCTGAGATTGAACATTGGAATTAAACAAGTAATACCCCACTAAATATTGCATTTAGGTTAACTAACGGCATAAAAACCTTAATCGGAAGATAAGAACAATATGATTCAATCATTTTTAAAGCAAAATGTGCACAATTTAGCAAAAAGAACAAAAAACTGAGCTCACGGAGCCGAGTAACAGAGTGGGTATATATGTATATACATGCAGCAAATTTATAATGTTGTTTTTAGGTCGCCGATTATTTTTAAAGAAAGTATCATATTTTGTTATATATATATATATATATATATATATATATATATATATACACTTTTGGTGCCGCCGATTGCCTCTAAAATGGGAGGTGCACAACTACATGCTATAGCAGTCCTATATTCAAAATTTGAACGTTCTAAGACTACTCGTTTTTGAGTTACGCAAGATAAATTCATACATACGTACGTACGCACATAAATGCGACAGACGCCTCGAAAAAAGTGTCTTCTGAATCCATTTTAAATCAGTGTTATAATTCGTTTCGGGTAAAAGAGTCCTTTATTCTGTCCTTACGTATAGGTGTCATGCAAAAACATCGTTAAATTTCATTAGATAGCTGTCAAAATTGATATTTTCGTTTAAATATGGAACCCGGGATTTTTTGTGATTACAGTACTTCCTTTACTTCGTATAGGGAAGTAAAAACGATTGACATGCACAGGCACGTTAAAGCATTACAAGATCAGCTTTCTTACGTGCTCAGCAAAATCTAACTAAAAGACAAACAATATTTCATCATAACAGAGTGTGCTGTCCAGTAATATTCTTAAATTTCAGGCAGTGTTTTTTTCTCAGGGCTTCTTAAACGCACTATTAGGAGATATCTTTCATACGATGTACACGTTTCCGTACTTCTAAGCCTTAACTTCAAACTTTTATTAGTTTTAAGTGAGAAAATAGTTTCATACACACAAATTATGTAGTTTTCGCTATATTAGTTAATACGTCTCAAAATTATTTAATAAGTTTATTTTAACATTTCAAAAATTAACTTTACAGAACAAATACTGAATATTACTATAAATAAATTATAAATTCTATAGAGGATAGTGCTGTTTCTTTACTATTAGATGGGCAACATCTGTTTCAGTATTTGAGACCCGTAAGCGTGCATCTGATTAGACGTTCAAATGATCATGACACATGTTTGTATTTGGGCAAAACTATAAAACAATCTATTTATATTCCTGTGTTGTGAAGGATGGAAAGAAATTAATTAATAGCTTTCCCTTCCTTTCTGGGAATAGAAATCTTATATACAATTAATGTAAATAAACTTATTTTTCTTAAAAGCAAGTTTCAAAAATCCATCAAGATAACCCTGTTCTGAAAAATTCCAAGTTATGATGTCATGAACTTGTTTATAATCTTGACATTTCTTAGTTCTGGAGAAGGAAAATAAAGCCCGGAAGATTGTTCAGAAGCTTAAGGCATCAGTAGCTGAGGGCTATGAAAGCAACGGAACGCTGACACTTTTTAGGTTCACATTACGACAATGAAAGAAATAGTCCTCCTGTAATTTGGATTAGTTAAACAGAACCCTCAATTGGTTATTGTAAGAGTACAGTGAAATTATAAACACTACTGGTGGACACTGTTACACCACAATTTAAATGATTTTAATATTATCAGGAATGACTCTAAATTTTTATACTGAATTGTCGAAAAATAATACCTTTGATTAGCGCTTTTATTTCATCCTGGACGTTTGCTTTGTAAACATAGTACAAAACAAAATTAAATATTTTTCTATGTATATGATATTTTTCAAACTTTAGTACAAATAGAAATAATGAATATGAAGCAAAAACATCATTTTCATTATTCCAAACAGCTGCTGTGTTTCAACTGAAGTTTGATCTGAACAGAATGTTTCAAACTTGATTTTAAAAACGTTAGTTTTACTGAATACGTAGTTATTTATTATTAGTTTAGAGTGATTGTCTTAGAATAGAATACATAACGATTTTCCCCTAATTATATCTTCTTTTTGTTTGTGTTCTGCCATCTTTACTTGATTATAATAATCAACTATATAAGTGGTTTCTATCTCTAAGATTTAATCCACCGCACTTCAATAATGTGACATTTTCAGGGATTATAAAATGAGATGCGTGTATATAAAAATCAGTGATTCATTTTTGTAACTTTTAATCAATCTGTTATATATTAATGCACGCCTGTTGTACTGGCGAGTACTTACAACGCTAACACTGATTACAGAATCAAAGCTTAAACAACGAATTCCTTCCTATGAAGATCGTGGGGATTTGTTCAAATTTAGTGCGATTATACGAGCGATAGTTAACAGTTAATTAATTCATATTTCAATATTAATATAATAATAAGATAATGTACCATTGATATAATTCACATTTTAGTTTGAACGGGACCACTTAGGCGCTTTGGATCACAGTTCTCAAACATTTGCTGTGGACTACGTTTATCTCAAAACGCTTATTTAAGTTTCCACTATATTCCAATATTTAAAATAAAAACGTCTATAGTGCTATGAGGAATTATTAAACAAAACAACGAAATCAGTTAAACAAAACAACGAAAGACTTAATCGGCATTGATAATAAATATTTCAACTTATGCAAGCAGAATTCCCTCTCATCTTTGGGACATTACACAAATGTTATTCGTTGGTTAGCCTCCAAGAAATATAGTCCTTGCTCAAGGAAACAGAAGTCTTACATTACGTCATTGTTATTACGATAACCGTAATGGCCCTTTGGGCGAAATCTCTGGGACTCCAGAGCATTCATAAAAGCTTTCATCAACTCGCTTTTAGCGTCGATTACTGGGGAAGAAAAGTCTTTTTCATAGTCATGAACGAGTAAAAGTTTCCAGGTTTGTCATTCGTTTTCCCAGAATATTTTACTGCGAATGCAATTGGATAATGCGTAGTATTTATTACAAATGCTAGTTAAAGATGATGAGAGTTATTTACATTTTGTTGCTGTGAAAATATAATAAGAACGGAATAAAATAAGTAATAAAATTTTATTTAATTTTAATGAATGAAATCCATTTGGTAACTGAAGAAACACTGAATAAAAGATAGCAATTTAATTGAAAAGTAAATATACAAAATTCTTTGCACCTTGATCATTAATGTTCGCTGTTGTAATTATATTGTTCATACATTGTAAAAGCAAGAATTTTTTAATATGGCTAATGGTGAAAAGATAATGGTGGTCGTTGGAAATTTCCATTATGAGAAAGAGAGTCAACGCTGCTAGAGGGAGGTTCCAGAGAACTACTAGTATTGATATACGGGACTTGTATAAGCGGAAATACCTTGATTTAAGGAAAAAATACAATGAAATGCTTCTTGACGCCAAATTAGAGTCTTGGAGGAAGTTTCTTTCGGATATCAATAATGAGAATGTGTGGAAAAAAATTTACACTTATGGTATTAAAGAAAATTTTATGAGGAAAATTGAGATCTCGGGCCTTCGGCTTCTAAACGATAACTTTACGTCTTCCTTGGAGGAAACTATTGACGCTGTTCTTGATAAAGCTTTTCCTCCTGATTGTGTGAGGTTTGATAATGACTTTCATACTCAGTGGCGCTCATCTGCTCGCAGTGAATATGCGTCTCAGATTGATCCTCCTTTTTCGCAGGCCGAGGTTGATGGTGTAATTCGAAATCTAAGGCTTGGCAGGGCTCCTGGCCCGGATTCTATTCCCAATGAAATTATAAGATACTTTCATCGGCTCTTTCCTGCAGTTTTTTATAGATTATTCAATATATGTTTGAATCTTGGTGCCTTTCCACGAACTTGGAAGAATGCTCTTGTTATTGTGATACCCAAGAAACAAACTTTTAGTGTTCCGCATGTGAATAATCTCAGGTGTATATGTCTTCTTTCTTCTTTGGACAAATGTTTTGAAAAACTAATTACTAATAGAATTACTTGGCATTTACATAAAGAAAACATTCTTAGTCCTAACCAATATGGTTTCATTGCTCAAAAATGTACTGAGGATGCACTTCTGCGTCTTAGCAACATTGTACAGAGGGGCAGGACGAGAGGTTTGTACACTATTTTAATTTTTCTTGATATTGAAGGCGCTTTCGATAATGCATGGTGGCCTGCTATTCTTAATTTGCTAAAAAAAATGAAAATACCTCATAATGTGTTTAATGTTGTTTCTGATTTGTTGAAAGACAGGACGGTTGAGCTTTTTCTGGGTGGCACCTCAAGTGTTCGTCAACCTCAGAGAGGATGTCCACAAGGCTCTGTTTCTGGTCCCAAGTTTTGGATTATTATTATGAATGATCTCTTACAGAAACTCTCTGATCTCTTCAGTTGTGAAGTCATTGCCTTTGCAGATGATTTGTTGATTTGTATTCAAGAAAAAGAAATGCAAAAAGCTTTTCGTCTAGCTCAAGATGTTTTAGATTTCATTTATCATTGGTCAATAGATTTTAAATTAAACTTTAATCATGCAAAATCCAAGACCATGTTTATTGATAGAAAAAATACTACTTATGAAGGATATCAACTGTTTTTAAATGATAATCCCCTAGAGAGGGTGAATGAAATTAAATATTTAGGTGTTTTGTTGGACAGCAAATTTAACTGGAAAAAGCATATTTCCTACATTTCTAATAAATGTGAGAGACTTCAGCGTGGGCTAAATCGAATTGCATGTAATAGTTTTGGTGTTAAATCGAATGTTAGCGCAATTATTTATAAACAAGGCATTGTTCCCTTTATTTCATATGGATGTAGAGCTTGGGGACTGTCTCTAAAAAAGAAAATTAACTCTAAATGCCTGCTTCGAGTTCAAAGACGAATTTTACTGCGAGTTATAAAGGGTTATCAAACTATTAGTTACAATGCTGTTTTCTCTCTTGCCGGATTTCCACCGCTGGATTTGTTTATTTTGACTTTTATAGATTACAAGAATAGTCTTGCAAACTGCTCCAATTCTCATTTTGATCGTTTATTGCCTTTGTCTGTTCTTCCACATCCTTCCGTAAGACAACCAATACATATTCTAGATAGTATGGACACTGATGTAAATTCATTCTCACTTGTGTTGTATACGGATGGTAGTAGGATTGATGATAAAGTTGGTTTTGCTTACGTTATTTTTGAAGATGATATTGAAATTGAGTATCACCAATTTCGCATAAGAAATGAATGTACTGTATATACTTCTGAGCTTCTGTGTATTAATTTTGCAATTAAATGGATAATTAGCCAGGATGGACGTAGTTCCAGCTACTTAATTTGTACGGATTCACTCTCTTCCCTGGAGTCTCTTAAAAATATCTTTTCATGTAATGATATTATTGTTAATATACAGCAGTCTCTTGGAGATCTGGAGAAGAAGGGTATTTCAGTGTTTTTTACATTTGTCCGTGGTCATTCGGGCAATTATGGAAACGAGAGAGCTGATTGGCTTGCTAAGAATGCAACTAAAAAGGATATTAATGTTGATGTAAATATTCCAAAATCTTATTTCAAAAAAACATTCAAGGTTAAAATGATTGAGCGGTGGAACTGTGATTATATCTCTTCTGATAAGGGATGTGTTACAAAAACATTCTTCCCAACTATTTTTGATAGACTGAAAAGTAAGGATTTGTTGCTCAATTTTAAAGTTACTCAATTTTTGTCTGGACATGGTAAGTTCAATGTCTATCTTGAACGGTTTAAGCTGACGTCTTCCAATTTGTGTTATTGCAATCTTGGCGTTCAGCAAAGTGTTTTCCACCTGCTTTATGACTGCCCATTGCTTGACAAAGCAAGAAATCTATTGAAATGTAGATTAAAATTAATTGGAACAGATTGGCCGCCGAAATGTTATGATTTGGTATCTTCAGCTTCGGCCTACCGAGCTTTCAATTATTTTGTTGATTTTTATTTTAAACATTGTATATAATTTCTTTATACATTTTCTTATTTTGTTTTTAATTACTTTTTTCCCTTATGAATGTTTTCATTGTATTATTGAAAAGTGATGTTATTTCTTATAATTTTGCTTTTTACTTACGATTTGTAAGCCTCGTGTGATACTTTGTGGTACACGAGGATTCCTATTTTTTTAAATAAAAAAAAATAATGGTGAAAAAATGACTAAAGAATAAAAAAAGTAAGAAATTATTAAAATAAGTGAAATAGTTTCAGCAACATTGCAAAACAAATTGATTTTCTTGATAAGGTACTTAAGATGATGAGATAGGAGTTTGATAGTTGGAAATATTTCATAATATGAAATCAGTGGAAGAATATAAAGAGTTTCATGCCGTCAATAACATGAAAAATGACTGAACTATCGCACGAGCAGTTTTCAAAAAATTAGCTCTCAAAATTTTAGTTCCTCAATGTTAATTGAATTTGGTGTATATTTATTAATATCTCTTTTTTATTAAACTTATTTGATTCTTCCTTTCATATTTCGAAATTTAGGTTCATTCCAAATAAAATTCGCATATATTTTAAGATTTCTTTTTAAAATTTGTATTTTTAAATAACTTTTAAAAATTTTTCGAAAAACATTTTGTATTATAACCTATAAAATATTTGCCATCATCTTAAAGTAGATGTATTTCAAAGCATACCTGCAAAAAATAGAGTTTTTTATTCAAAATTTCCGAAGATACACGTGAATTTACACATTGGCGCGTTTTCAAATTTGGCATATTCGTTATAAGCGACAATAACGCCAAATGTGGTTTACGCATTTTATTAAAATTATTTGAAAGTAATGAACGATGACTTTTGTTCCGCTCTTGGACAATGAAAAAAAGGAAAGGAAAATAGGTTGCTATAAATTAAGAAGTTCGCCAAGTGAATTATTCTTGACATAAACTGAAACAAAATTCCGTTAGGATAAGTTTTTAAATTAATCCAGAAATTTCTCACCAAAAAATACAAAATTTAATACCTAAGCATAATTTGAGTCGTAGAATCGAAATATGGAAAACAATTGGTATATTATTTCGGGAAAAGTTGTATTTTGTGTCAAAACACCTATTTTAGAACATTGCTATATAATAACAAATCTAATATATATCCCAAGTGGCGCATTCGAGACATGGAAAACGCAATTTGAATTCCGTCATTCGACCCAGTTGAACGGGAGATATAGAACTGTCCCTTTTTTCTTACAGTGTACGTTAAAACAATTACCTTATTTATGGCTATGAGATTGCAAAATTTAAATCGAATGCTCTTTGGGGAAAACATAAATTACTCTAACCATCAAAATATAAGAATGCCCTTCGTAGTAATTGTAATTAACAAATGACAAATCTGAATAAACAATAACGAGCGTCTGACATAAAAACATTTGCAAGTAATCTAATTGGAACTTGAATTGAATTAGAGAAAATCTTGTGGAATCAAAACTTGTGGAAGAGTTTTTTGAATAACAATAGCTCTCATAATTAAGGGGAAAAGTAATGGAAGAAGTAAGAAGTAATGTAAGAAAGGGTTTCAAATTTCTGTTTTGAATTAAAGAAAGATTTAACCATAGACTAGCGTCACATTAACTAAGGTTGACATTTACCTAATTCAATTCATAAGGATATCTATTTCATATTAGGTTTTAACGATCGAAATCAAAAAACTACAGCACTTTCGTCCTAATGTAACCGACAATCTTTGATCTTTTAGACAGCTGACTTAACTGAATTGTTTATAAGATACGATCAAACAGCTAATTTATTTATTATTTACTCAAGCTTTAAAATGCTGATAGCATAAAAGTATTCATAATGAGTTAAAACAGAAGGCAATAAATTTCACTGTAATAGGAGTATGAAGTTTCTAGCAAGCAGAATTTTCAGCCAATGCTAAAGCTTTACGGCTTAATATATGCTTAATGACTAGGAGTACATAATTTTCATATTTACTAAACAGATACCGATAAATGACAAGTTTGCTGATAATAGAGATTTAATTAAAATATTTTTAAGGACATTTTAGACTGAAAATAGCTAGAAATTAGGTAATCAAAATTTATTCGTTTAATTTGCGTCGTATTCGACGTTTAGCGACTCCCTGGAGGTTGGCGTGTCGACCGAAATGCCTCTTCCCCTCTTACATACACCAATTCACTTGCCACCCGCTTTTGTCTCGCTTGAATTGTTCTGTCATTGCAGGTGCTGTGAAAGAAGCGAGCCTTTATTTCGTTTTATTTTCTAAACTTATACTTAAGCTTACTGATCGTAAACTTTAACTGGTACGTGTTCACTGTGAAAATGAAATAATTGACAGAGTAAAGGAGTTTGGAACAAGAGAGTTTATGCTTTCGTGACACACATATCTGTATATGTATCGTTATGTTTTAGAAGCTAAGAAAAGGAATACTTTAACGAATCATACAGCTACTGCTAATCATTTAAACAAGAAAAATAAACCCATCCTAAGACCGTGCGGGATTAGAATTCAAACTATAATTATCGGTAGTTTTCAAGTTCAGAAGCGTGAAAAAACGGAAGGAATAGGAAAAGATAAAAAGTGTTAAAAAAGTTATGTCCTGCTGCATTAATTATATGCAGCTGTGTGTGATCATTCAGTAAAATTTGAGCCTGGTTCAGATAATCATCCTTCTGGAGACGCTTTGAGAAGTAAGTATGCGAACATATTCCGCGAAAGAAGCAATAAACGAACAACAAGGAGATAAGTCAGTAGTTGTTGTATCAGATACAATGTATGATTAATGTATTTTTCATATTATAAGCGAATTTTATTTGATTGCAGAAGGAGTTACCTGTTGATCGTAGTTTTTATTTATTCACTTATTTATTTTTATTACTTGTTAATTTTGAGGAAGGGAAAGAAATGCAAATTTTCCTCTTCGAGCATTTTGTTACTTGCTAACTTCCATTTTTAACGCTTGAACTTTTTAAAACTTAAAAATTTTATTTAATGAAAGGGACGTTATGAATTGAAAGATATATAACAAATGAGAGAAAGAGTTCTGAAGTACATAATGTATGTCGCGAGAAGCATCTTATTAACTGCAATAATGCTGAAAAGGTTCATAAAAATTATCATTTGAGTATATAAAAAGTTAAATGTGTTTCAAATACTGTGAACGTATATTAAAAAGTTTTTACGTCAAAGATTTAAATTACTAAAAGAGTGTTTATTGTTTTCCAATCGCTGAGTTTATTAAGCAATAACATTAAAATCTAAAAATTAAACTTAAGTTCTCATAGGCTATTTTAGAGGCTTCGTGAAAGATAAATTAATGAAAAGATATATTTATTTAAAAGATATAATATTTTAGCTAAATGACAACGATTACCAATTAACGTGGATGAAAATACTTAATTAACGCAGTGTAATTATCCAAAAATTGTGTAAGGACTACAGTATTTTGTTGTTAGTAAAAATTTCAGTTATTAAGGAATGAGTTTTTACATCATTCATTTGATTAAGTAGTTATAATACGAAGTTAAAATAAAACGTTATACTGAATTAATATCGAACAACAGTAACTCTGGAAGAATACACAACCAATCTCATCGCCTAATAAGAGGTGCATTTAAATTCACCTCCATTACGACAGTCGAAACGTTAATCGATATTTCTCCTGTCATGCATGACATTCGTAAAATGCTGCTATTCTGTTTCAAAAACTTTGCATACGAAATAATAAATATTGGAGCAATTACAATTTTAACAATGTTATAAATTTAAAGACACAAGTGGGTTTCAATCAAACTGGTTATCAATTGGCAGAAGACCTAGACCTTGTTTGAGAAATGAATGTAATGGCTGTACATTTTTGTCCTCTTGGTTACGGTGACTTCTGTGTATATTTTGACGAGAAAACTGATACGAGTGAGATGATCACTGCCCAGATCAGAGCCATTGCTTATGAAACTACTGAGAGAAGATACCTCGGTAACCTCTGGATACATGATTGAGCGAGGTACTGGAGCTGATGCAGAAATCTACTGTAGCCCTTTTGAATTCTATAAGGCAGCGGGAAGAGAATCTACAAGTTTTGATGATGAAGCTGAGATTATATTTATTGCTCTGAATCAATTAAGCGCTCAGAAAAGTAATTTCCCTTAGGCTGTTATTTTCTCCCATAGCAAATCCGCTTTGCAGGCTATCTCCAACAAAACTTTTGTACTTCCAGACGAATTTACAAATGTAGGAAGGCTCTCAACATTCTGGCTGACGTAAATGTCTTACAGTGGATTCCTTCTCATTGTGGCATCGAGGGAAATGAAAGAGCCGATTTCCTGGAAAAGAAAGGAACGATTGTTCTTACAAACCACTAATAATCACATGACTTTTAATTCTGCAAAACTCCTAATTAAATTAGAAGGTCAGAGGAGGTTAGCCTCCTACCTATCAAATGGAGCTAAGGGAAAAGCTTAGGAGTGTCTCACGAGTTCAAAGCCAGTTATTCCAGATTTTCCTCGTCCTGTAGCCGTGGCGTCGTTTTTCTTGTTTTGACTGAGCAAGATTGTCTGAATGCCCATATTTTTGAAATTTTACTTAAGGACTCTTCTGTCTGTACTCTTCATAACTCCGGACAACGAATGCACTGCACTATTATCTTTTAATTCCATAGTTCAAGGAAGCAAGATCTACGCTAATGGCTTAATGGCCAAATGTCTGGCATTTGTATAAATAAAACATAAACAGTAATAACTCTGAAAACTCTTTACTTGTCAGCCTGATAAAATAATAAAGCTCTTACGTCTCCAAATGTCAGGCTACGTGGGTGATAAAAAGCTTGGCAGTGTATTGTAATGCAACTTAACCTCTTCCATAATTTGAAAAATCTCTGTTAGAGATTTTGTTTCCATAATAAAAAGAATAAGGATTACAAGGTCTGTCCCGAAAGTAATGCGCCCATTTGGTTAAGAAATTTATTGAACCGATTCGTACAATTACTCAATATGTTTTGAAATACATCCCTTCTGCTTTAAAACACTTGTTCCAATGCGATTTCCATGCTTCATATGCGTCCTGGAAGTCCGTCACAGGGATGTCCTTTAGTAACCTCATCGTAGTCACCTTGATGTTCTCCAGGACCCCCAGATGCTGTCTTTTGGGGAATGCTTTTAATCTCCAGGAGCAAAAAGAAGTCGGGCAGGGACAAATCAGACCTGAAGCAACGCAAAAGTCTCCGATGGCGTTTTCTCAAGTTTGAAACAAAACTTTGCATATCGCTGCTCGAGAGTTTTTTCCATCTTCATTTCGACCGAACACTCACACAAGGATTCACTGAAATAGGCACTCTTCAAGAACTCGGAGACGACTGGCTCTGTATTTCCAAGACGCCACTCACCTTTCTGTGCAAACGGCAATGCTGTGCGACGGATAGTCTCGGCAGAAGAAAATGGAGTTCACTACTTTTGGGACAGACCTTGTATACTAACATTTCTATGTTCGCGAATCAAGCCAGAGCCTGCAAAAAGCCAGACCCTGCAAAAACTGCATAACATATAATGAATTCAACACTCGCATAAAAAAAATCGGGTAACTTCTTTAATTTAGGAAAACATTTAGAAATAATTTTTAAATAGAAATTTCATAACTTTAATTTTAACTTCAAGTTGTTTAATTCGTAGCATCTTATATCATCACTTTATTGGCAATACAACAATTATTCTATATTTAAAATTTTGCTGAGACTCGTCAACTGGTATCTTCTCGATTTATTTGTTTATCGTAGTAAATACTGCATGTAATATATATGGGTTTTCGATAAAACGATAGAAGCTTTTAGTGTGCTTCAAGACTGTCAGCCCACTCGTATTTTTGGTGACCATATTTTTGGCCACTATATTCGGCTTATGTAATGAAACGTGACGTAATTAATAAGTGAGGAAAAAGTAGAAAGTTAATGATTATACTCTTTTTAACCTTTTCGTACTTTTATGAAGATCAATCAATGAAAATTTCTCAAGCATTTCTTTCTCTCCCTTGGTTTTTGATGGTCTTGATTGCATTGCAAAAATCATTAAAAAAACATTATTAGTCACCTACTAAAATAATTGCTGTTTCGAGATCTAATTTAAATTAGATGTTAGATTTTACTTTATATTCAGAACTTTATTTTCCGATTCCCAATACCTTTGGAAAGATATACTGTCATAAAAAGTGCACTGCAAAATGTAATGAAGTGTCTATTTCATTTTGAAAAATTACTCATAGACTTAAATTTGATTTTTTCACCAACTTTAAAATTGCGTAGATAATTTTGTGCATGTTTACTTTGTTAAATATTTGCACAGGGTAAACACTTTCAGACCCGCTTTTCTGTTTTTAATAACTTGTAAATATTTGTTGACTTGTCTTTCTTTTTAGCGCAAAGGGGCGTTACACCCAGAAGGGATATTAGTCTGAAGCGGCATTTTGAATTGAATTACTAAAACTGTAGTATTCCGTTTCAAATTGTTGCCACCAACTATTATCGAGCGGTATTATATTTAAAGAAATTAAATAATGGAGAATCTGCATGAATGTATGTATGTTTTTCGTATTGTGAATAAAAAGCGATATCTAGAGTCATCAAATTTTGAATAACGTAGCCCTCTACCCGAATATGAGCACCTGGATGCCCGAATTTTGAATTAGTTATATTGTATGTTTCATATTTTGTAAACCAACGGAATTTTAATTAACAAACTCACCTATTTCAAAGCGAGTAATGGCAACACTGTACAAAACAAAACAAAAAAAAAAAAAAGAACCATTATTATCTTCCAGCTTGCGAGACTGTCTACCGGAAATTCTAAAGAGCTGTTGTTTTAAATATATTTAGGCCAAATCATATTAATCCAAATGCTCTCGAAACGTGTATGTGTGTGTAAATGGGGGAGAAGGCCACTTTGGATATTATATAAAATCTGAAATAATTTCAGATTTTAAAAAATTTTTAATTTTGTTTACATATTTCTTTTGTAATTTACTTGTGTAACTCTGTATTGCATTTGTGTCGGCACGAGGAGATCGTCTCATTTTGTCTTCATAAAAACATATTCAGTTTTTTAAATGAAAAATTAATTAAAACTTAAATTTTATCTCTAAGTATTTTAAATATAATTTTTTATCGCAGATCCAACTAGTCATTTCCTTTAAAAATTTTTAAACTAATTTTGTTGAATGAATAAGGTTTAGTCAAATCCTTTACTTAGGTATGAATAAAGCACAAACAGAAATCTAAATTGAAACATCCGTTTGCAAACATTCTTTTATATTCGTGTATTTTCACTTCGTCAAAATAAGTTTGTATTTACAAACGTCATTTGCTTTACGTTTAAGTCAATCAGCTTTTTTTAATGCATATATTTTAACAACTTTGAAAAGGCTTGTAATGTACAGATCACTTAGAATATCGCCTGCTAGTTCTCAAATGCAATTATGTCAGCAACTTACTCCTATATCCTATCTAAAATCGCGATTATCCGATGTATTACGAAAAGCTAATTCACATGTTAACTACTCTTTTTGTTGCTCTTTTACTTATTAGTTATTATTCTTTCATTCATGTTATTTTATTTGCCCTGCTATTGAGAAATGAAATTCCAAACAGTATGCTTGATCATTCGCAGACCATAAGAGTCTAATTCCAATGAAAATTTCAGTGCTGCAAATGAAATAATTTTATAATATATTAACAACACTAATTTTATACTATTTATTATATATTTACAATTATATTTTTAAATGAAATAATTATAA
The DNA here is from genome assembly GCA_000611955.2 of Stegodyphus mimosarum. NCBI lineage: Eukaryota > Metazoa > Arthropoda > Arachnida > Araneae > Eresidae > Stegodyphus > Stegodyphus mimosarum. The sequence continues at coordinate 287,272 of KK120341.1, forward strand.
TAACAACAAAAATAGTTACTGATTTCAAGTTCCGATAACTATGCCTATCTCCTAAATTTGAAATAAAATGTTGTTTCTTGATGATCCGGCCTATTTTAAAAATAAACATTTGATTGTTAGATATTATCCAATATTAATGATAGGTTCCATTTTATTACTTTTAAATCAAATATTCAAGACTAGTTTATATTTTTTAATCGCTATCAATTATCAGCTGTCGTGTGCCAGTTTATGGTTGGGCATAAAATGCCAGAATGGTTTCATATAGAGAAACCTAGATTTAATTACGTGCCGTCTAGATGGTATAGTGGTTAGGGAAGCTGACTACGATACCGAAGGGTCCGGATTCGAATTCTGGAGATGTAGAAACTGTAACTGTAACTGAATAAGATTATGCAAAAGGGCCATCTGGATTAGGGTGTAGTCAGACGAGAAGTTGACGATAGTGAGGTCAGACGAGTTAAGTTGTGACGATTGTTCTTTTTACTTTTCTTTTCATTCTAATGTAAATAAATAAATCGTAGTTTAGCTTCATGAGTGGTAGTGATACTTATCATAAATGTTTCCCCATATTTTGCTGTCAGAAGTTTTTTCTTGCCCATAGTTGGATCTCGTCCCCATAGAGAAGGCGTGGTTGTAACTTTTCATAGAAGGTAACGGTGGCTGCCTATTAGGTGCCTTCACAATAAAATGGCTAGTACTACCGGCCTTAGAATTGGCCAGTGTCAAAAAAAGACAAAAAAAAGTCCCAGACATTCAGGAAAAAAAATTAGATTAATTACGTAAAACGGGAAAAAATACTAATGGACGAAAGTTAGCAAATTTGCTTGACTATGACGTTCGTGAAACTTTGCCTTCCGTTTTTAAAGATCTATATTCTCAAAGAGACTTATTGCTTGCTCCACCATTAGCATTGAGCTCGCAGGTTCGTAGGTTTCACCTAAATAGATAATTACGTGTTAAAGTTTTGATATATTATTTTATGTTACTCTGGAACGATCATATATACTGATATGTTGTTTTCTCTCAGATTTTAATAGTTAAGATTTTAATAGTTTTATCTCAGATTTTAATAGAAGTTTCGCATGTTACTATTTATAATTTTTTTTGTGATTGATTTTATAGCTTAGAAAATTTTTATTGATTGATGTTATAGCTTAAACTGCTAATTTTACGGATAATTACTGATAATTCACTGATAATGTTTTAAATGATAATTGATTTTATAGTTTAAATAATAATAATAATTTTGTAGGTTAAATAGATAATTTTATAATTGGCTGTATAACTTCAATAAACGGAGTAATTCGTTTAAATAATTACGAAATTTATTTTACTAAAATATCACTAACCCATGTGTGAAACGTTCAGATATTATTTTATAATCATTTTTCATATGAATGTCAAAACATAAAAATGACATATTGTACTGAAAGATTCACATTAAGAAAATTACTAAGCAAAGGTATTCTCACGCAGCGCAAAACTAACACATTTCTTTCAAATGCTCAACTTTTATAACGAGGTGAGTATTACATGCTTGGTTTGTATCTTAAAAAAATTATTTATACATATATCAATTTGCAAGAAGTTCTTTTTATATATGTAAAAACAGACGTTAATGTATCTATTTCATATAGCTAAAAATAAATGTTAATATTAATAATGCATCCATGCATATAAAATATGGAAATTACTTCAGAAATGCATTTAATCTTGTAAATACCACCTTTTGCAATAACTCTCCCACACCTTAACTGAAATCCTTCTACAAAAGGGTTAAAAAACCAGTGTTGCAGAAGGATTCGTGCATCGGTTATTGTACAAAAAAGGAAGAATATTTTCCAAATTCTCCATAAATTACGAATGCGACGTCACTGAATCCTATTTGAACGGATTTTTGAGACGCATATCGATTTCTTTCGCGTCAAAACAACTCCTCGGAGAAAAGAAATGCGAGCTTCTTTACAGAGTCATATTTTCAGAGAGAGAGAGCTCTCAGGAATCGATCATTTTATTCAGCATTATAAGGATCTATCCCTGAAAATCTTTCTTTACGTGAGGTTCACAGAGAGTATATATGCCAGCGATTTGATCCACCTAATCCCAGAGGTACACAGCTTTATTCGAAGGAGTTGGACGGTAAAATGTACTCCGAAAATTTGAATTTCGTCTGGATTCACTTTCGTAATGCTCTGCGGACAATGCGTGTTGAATCTGAGTGGTATTGTTACGAATTCCATTTGGTAGCTGTGACTGGGACCCTGATATTTAGCGAATATTATCAGATAATGCGCCAGAGAGTTTGCATTAGCTGAGATTTAATTCTATATTTTATTCGGGAATAATTACGAATTCTATGGAAATTTAATTCTTATTTCAATAAGTTTCGTTATTCTAAGTATAGTATAATTTAAAACATTGTTTAAGGTAATGGCAGTATATTCAGAAACTTTCGTTCGAAACCTGTTTCAAATATGTAGCAAATTTAATACTTGGTAATAAAAGAGATTCACTAAGGCTCAATCTGTATCAAATTTAGTAAAAAACATGAAGTAATATTTAATATATTAGAAAACTTAAAAAAAAAAACTGCAAAAGACATAATTTTAAATAAATACGTCTAAAACGTCTTAAATAAAAATGACTTACATGTACATATATATGGGCATATAAGCATATTACATATATATGAGCATGTAACGAAAATTTTGATGCTGTTGATGTACAATGTGATGTACTCAGTACATAAAAACGCATTTGCAGCTATTGTTAAACTTGTATGGGGTGTAATCTTGACAAATACAGCTATACTGACACAATCTATGGGCCCATTCTAAGAGAATTACATCTGTGGTTTTTACACTTTTATACTAAACTTGAAGTAAAATAGCTAGCAGAGAACAATGCGCATATTACAATATTGTTGCGTGCGTACGGGTTCGTAATAGATTGAATGCACACAGGTCTTATAATAGGCTAATTAAAAATTTATTTTATCAAAATAAACACTTCAAATTTCTGTAATTTTCCGCAGAAATATTCGTACAGGAGTTCACAATATTACTGACAACAATCACCAATTACGCATCCAAACTAAGAATGTTTAACACAACGCAATGCAAAGCGCATCTAAAGAGAAAGCTAACTTGGATATCTCAGTTAACGTGGAACTAACAACTCCTAACAACAACAATAAAGCAACTGAGAGCAGATGCTCTTTTCGGCCTTAAATAGTTTTCAACCGGCCTCCGAGATATTTCTAGTATTTTATGCTTCTCGAAATTACTGGAAAGCAAGATGAGGGGGGAATTATGGTTACAGCAAACACAGTGGTCAATTACATTTACCCAATTTCAATACATACTACGGAGACGGTCGCGAGGTTTGGCGATTTCTCACCAAATCTCGCGACAAAATAAGTTGCCAAAAACCATTGTCAGCTTAGCGATATATCTCGAAATTACCGAGATATCCATTTACTCAATGTTAAATGCAATAGCCCCTGTATTCTTACTTTTCACGCATAGCTTCTTTTTAGATTTTTCATGTTATAAAAAAAATACAACAATTTTAATTATAATTGTACTAAAATTACCTATCTAACCACAAAATTCGTAGCAATATGATGGGTAAGTGAAGGATAGCATTGTAATGTTAAGTTTATTAGCTCAAAGGAGCAATTTGCCCAGAAGGGCTATTAATTTCGTTTTGGTATTTTGTGTCGGTTCACTATAAATGTCATTTCATTTTTCAAATTCTTGCCACCAAATATTAGAGGTCTGCATTATATTTAGATAAATTAAATAGTAAAGAATCTGCATGAAAGTAGGTATGCTTCTCGCACTGTGAAAAAACAACGGTATCTAGAGACATCAAATTTTGAATAACGTAGTCCTCAATTCGAATATGGGCCAAAATTTGAAATTGAAAGCCCAAATTTGGAATTTGTTTTATTATCTGTTTCATATTTTGTCAAACATTAAAGAATTTTTGATTAACAAACTCAACGGTCTGCACGAAAAAAAATATCTCCAGCCCGTAAGACTATGTATCGGAAATTCTAAAGAATTGTTGAATTGAATTTTATGTGTTTTAAGGGCGAAGAACATGATATTTAATAAGTAAAGGCAACACATAAAACGTCAAAAAATATTTTGGGCGTAATATAAAATTTGAAAGCTTTCAGATTGTTACTTTCCCCCTTGATTCTTTTAATCTAAAATCAGATTAGTTCTTCGAAATTAAGAAGATTTTTTATTTATATGATTAGTTAAGGTAGGGTTTCAAGTTTGAAATACAATAACTAGCTGAAAAATCTTTCACATAATGTAATTATATGTGTCATGAACGGTATATAACAATAACACGAGAAGAATTACTTTTGAAATGACGCAGTTCAGAATAATTTTAATAAGTATGTTACGGTTTTTAAAATAAAAAAGGGAACTAACGAAATTAAATACGAGACTTAAGGACCTATTACAATTAAGGTTATAATTTCATCTTAGAAGCAAATATGCATATATACTAATGTACACTGTATGTGTAACATAATTTACGTATATACAATTACAGAATTCTCTACTATCTCTTTTATAAGGAATTGATCACATTCTATTTTTCAGGATCAAAATAAAGCTCTGTAATGTGTAGTCTATTCAAAATCTCCTTTCTTTACCCATTCTTTTTTTCTCCTTTTCTTTACCTCCTTTCTTTTTTCTCCTTTGAGTTTACTGCAAGCTTTTAGCGTTAATTAATTATTGGAATTTGATTTTTTGCTTCTGTCATATATATATATATA
>KK120341.1:292860-359213 GCA_000611955.2 Stegodyphus mimosarum
TAAACAAAATCTGTTACTCGGTGAGCTCAGTGTTTTATATTCTTATATGTTGGTAAATTGTGGCCTTTTTGTTTTAAAAATGATTGATTATGTTGTTCTTATATTCCGGTTAAGGTTTTTATGCCCTAAGTTAATTTGCATGTAATAGCTGTAGCAGTTGCGTGCGGTCCATATGTGCAGGGTGTGCACTGTACACCCTGGCGAATTTATGAGAGACAATAATTTTCTGCACCTATGTCTACCTATCTTTATATGGTATATAATAAATATTATTTATAATACTATATTCAAATATATGTTGATTTGCTTCCTTGTATTCCCGCAGTGCGTGCGGTACTAGGCGCTGCACCACGTAGCGCGTTGAAAAGCAAACGAATAAAGGAAGTTTTGATGCGTAAGCACTGCACACTAATAGAAAATCACGCTTTATATGCATGGGCTACTGGAGAAGCACAGTATACTATACCACTGAGACAAGTGCAGCTATTTTTCCTGCACTTGGCATTCAGAATCAAGCGCTTTTTGTTTTTTAACTGATTAACTGGCCATAAGATTTTGCAGACGGTTAATGTTTAAATTTATATATTGTAAGACTTTGTTTTTATGGAAATATAAGTATTTCATCAATATAAAGGGAAATGTTTTAGTGTGGTATAGTAATTTCGGTGATGTATTATATTTATAGAAATAATTCGCTGAAAAACAAGTTTGTTTTGTTAGACGAAAAAGAAACGAATTTTAACAGAACAGTCCAAATTTTACCATTCATTGTGTCTTACAGACAGTATATAGGTTATATCTATCTGTAACACCATATTCCTGGTATGGTTATATCTGTAACACCATATCCCTGGTAAAGATGCAATTCAAAATATGCGAACTTCTGTTGCATTTGATGAAGTTTATGAAGAGACTATTTCTGTAGTGGGTCCCCCAAATTAAAAAAAAATGTCGTGTAAATTTACAAAACTCAAGTGTAGACCAAGATCAACATTTTAAAAATTTATATTATGAAATAATGGACACTATTTACTGTCAGTTAGATGTCCGTTTCAAAAAATTAAATTCGCTCAAATTTTTTGAACTACTGAATTTCAGTTTTTTTAAGAAATATCAAAGTAAATTTCCGGATGAACGCCTTAGTTCGTTAAAGAACGCTTATGCAAAACATTTCGATTTTGTAAAGCTAACGAATGAATTATGCGTTCTTTGTCGTAGTGAGTAATACCACAAAATGAATTTATCGAAACTTATTCAGCATATAATGCTGAATGATTTGACAGATGCTCTAAGCGAAGTAAATAAATTGGCACATTTAATTTGTACAAATCCAGTTTGAACTGCTTCGGTGGAGAGATCATTTTCAGCATTGAAAAGAGTAAAAAATTATGCACGCAATGCAATGAGCCAGGATAGATTAAGCAATTTATCTCTAATAACAATAGAAAAAGAAATGTACATTTATTACAGTCAGAACCAGAGTTTTCTGATCATGTAATTGATGATTTTGTTAGTAATACGGATAGACGTATCGATTTTGTGTACAAATGAATAATAAAAAGTCAAAGAAGTGCTTAATGTACATTTTTATGGTTTTATTATTATTGTTGTTGTTGTTCTCAGCACACCTTGCATGAAAACCTACCGCACGCCACTGAGCTGTAGAATTATTAGCAATTAAAAATTTGTCTGAGTGTGGCTAATCCTAATTTTTGTTTACCATAACAGCCATGTTCGTTTACATTTGAAAACTTAGCAAAATAGTGAATTAAGTCATTTTCTGCACCTTCAATGTTTTTTTGCCGAGTAGACCAAACGCAAGCCTTCAATTTTGTGCACCGAAAAATCTGCCTTGTCGCCTGCTGGCCGGAATGGTGGTTTTTGCGTAGAAAATAATTTTAATTGTAATTTTTTAAAAATTCTTTTAGCTGCATTTGGTGTTTTTTTCCAACATTTTAAATTTTTTAATGAAGATTTGGGATTTTATGCATTTTAGCTTACTGCGACGTGAGAACTGAATGAATTGAATAAGTAATCTAATTCTAATGAAATGCGAGGAAATAAATTTAAATGAAATGCAGCAAAAAATGTGTATAATTTAATGTCCCGTACAAGAACACTATGTGGTGTCCGCATCAGATTTTTTCACTTCTTTATACGGAGTAAACCGTAATGTTATCGCCAAAAATTTCGGGTATCATATTTCAACGAAAATATCCATCCATACATCTGTACATTCGGAGAGAATAAAGGACTGTTTTTGCCAAACCGATTGCAAAATGGATTTGAAATGGATTCAGAAGAGATCATTTTTACGTGTGTACGTACGTATGAATGTATCTGGTATAACTTAAGAATGATTAGCTGTAGAAAGTTGAAATTTTGTACATGGGACTGTTATCAGCTGTAGGTGTGTATCTCCCTTTTTAGTTGCAATCGGCAGCACCAATCGTAAGTAAATACATATAGATTCCCCCTCTGTTACCTGGCTCGGTGAGCTTAGTATTTTTTATTCTTATATGTTGGTAAATTGTACATTTTTTTGCTATAAAAGTGATTGAATTATATGATTTTTATGCCTTTAGTTAATGTACATGCAATAGTAGTAGAATTATCAACAATTTAAAAGTTTAAAGGGCGAGTTAAGCGTAACGAACCGCATTTGTTTACATTTTAAACTCATCAGAATAATGAATTAAGTCCGTTTCCTCACATTCAGTGTCTTTTTAGCGTTTTGTACTCCGAAAAATCTGCCTTGTTGCCCGCTGGCCGAATTGTTTGTTTTTGCGTAGAAACTATAACTTGAAATGTAAAAATTGTCCATTTTTACTGTTTTACCTGTATTTAGTGTTTTATGTTTTTCTGTGTTATACAATTTTTAATGTTTTGAGTTTTTACGTGTGCGTGTTTTGCCACGAAGTAGAGAAATGAATTAATTAAATGAAAAATATATCTCTAATGAAATTCGAGAAACTAAGTTTAAATGAAATGCTGCAAACATGTGCATAATTTAATAGGTCATACAAGAAAGTCGTGTGGTGTCCACATCAAATTTTTTCGATGTTATTGGTTTAACATAATGATGATATCAGAGTTTAAAATCTTGAATTTTTAATTTGCAAACCATGACATCAAAACTTTACTTTGAAACGAATATAATAAATTGTGTACATTACTTCGGGATACAGTGGCTGAGCTTCCTTGAAACTTTTTTTATTTTCTTTGTTTATTATTTATTTATTTTTGCTTATATTTGTAATATCATTATTCCTTTATGACGTAGAATAGAATATCATTCTCCTTTTGCACTTTTCCTTCTTTAGTTTATTTAGGATAGCGGCTTTTAATTTTTATTTATTGCCAGTTGCGTTTTGCTTTACTTGCTTTCCATGAGGTATGAAACTGGTTTAAATATCTTAGTCATGATTATCTCCTTACTACTAAGCAAATGTATTAAACGAGTATGATGAAAGAGTATTTACTTACATGTAATTAAATAAATTTGAACAGTTAGTGAGTTTACTGAATTATATTATACATTTGCTTTGAAATATTTATAAGAAGAATTTTTGTGCATTTGGAAATTTAAAATTTGACTTGTCAGATTTCAATAAAATTATTTTGTTTAATGTTCTTCGCATTTAGGATTTTCCTACGATTTACAGTAACAAGCAGGCGCATCTTCCATTTCAATCTATAAGTCTCTATGTACTAATAATGTATAAAAATTTAAAAATCCGTATGTCCTCGTAATCTTCCTTCATTTTGAATCATATAGCTTTGCTTAGGTTCATCATAATTAACGCAACATTGCAGGAGAAGAAATAAAAGTTATTCTACATATTTTAAAATATCCAGTATTATGTTATTCACAATATCATTCAATCATGCGTGTTTTTAAAATAACGATACTAATGATGATTTGTTCAGTTTGCCTAGGAAATATTTTTGTCCATTTTTAAATTTTTAAAGATTTTGACATCGGCGGAAAGAGAAGTTTCATGTCTACGCTTTAGTTTGAAAAATTTAGTGAATCATGCTGCTATTCTCTTGTTATTAAGCCTGTCTATTAAATGCTGCATTTCACTTAATTGGTTAAGCTTTAAAGAACAAAACTAACTGTATAGAATGAAACTTATAAGGGCAGCAGCAGCAAGCCGAGGCGAAATTCCAGTTTCCTTCAGCTGTGGTCAAGGGATCACCCTCAAAATCTTGCATGTCACGAAGAAATATAGCTAGGTGGATGGGATCTATTTCTTTCAAACTCTAGGCGAAAGGTAGTGGTCTAGTAGGTAAAAGGTAGTGTCTGGTCATAATGCTTGGTCGACTAAATGTCTTGTTCATTAACATAGCTCAGCTTCATTATGCGTATCGAGATCACCCTCATGGATGGAAATTTAGGTTTTTGCATTTCTTATTACCATTCTCCCGATAGTTATTTGAATCGAAGAATCTTAACTGTCTGTGATTCTGAAAAAGCAATACGGTCGTAAATTGTAATTCTTTCTGCAGAACTTGACCGGAGGCTTAATAATAGGCATCATTCATTGGCTGTACATCATAGTGCCCGGTAGCGTAATGGCAAATCGCACATTGAGTTGATCAATGTTAACGAATTTCGCTTACTGCGCATGCTCAGTAGTGTACCGTTCGCGTGGGAGAAAATGCTGGCGAATAAAAATAAACAACCGTACGCAAGCCTGTTCGTCATGTAGACCTTAGCGACTCTTTACGATTGCAATACTATGGACACTTTTTTTTTGTGCTTATTTCACATGTTTCTGATTCAATTGATTTTGGTTTATTTTGTTCATAAACATTACATTTAATATCAGTTCATAAACATTACATTTAATAATTTCTTTGGCTTTATTTCAGTAATTTAAACTAGATATATTCCTTAAGTTGTTAAAGTATTTATGAATGGAACGCATGGGAAATAATCGATTGCTTTTATTCCTCAAAAGTACAATCAATAAATAACATCACGTAATGTTTCCTGTTTTGTAATCCTTCTTAAACGAAACTTTGGGGAGTTTACAATCGATATTTACACTCTCAGTAATGAAGCAACATACAGCCTAACAAGTTTTAAAACAACGAACTGTTTACGTGCAGATAACAGAACATCAACCGTGTACCATATTTATCTTCTTTTAAAATAACACCAAATTCATAACTGCGCCAAATTCTCTGCTGGGCATGCGCAGTGTGTGTAATTCGTTTAACATTGTTCAACTGAATGTGCGGTCTGCCATTACGCTGCCCGGTATAGCTGCCATCTGTCACTTTGGTCTGAATAACATCATCCTTTTCACTATTGTGTCCTATTTATAGTTGGGCTATTAATCTACGTAATCTATCTGTGATCTGTAATGGAAACTGTTTAGACATAGAAAAACTTCCGCTTTCTATATTTTTAATTATATAGTTTTTAATTACATTTAACTAACTGCTTAGTTATGAAAGTAACCATTCATAAAAGCTTAGTCATATTAAATCACAGATTAGTATTATAGTCAATTTAAACATCGTAGCAGAAGCAAAATTAAACAATTTTTACACCACAACGTAAGTCAAAGTTATTATTTATCCTAATTTTTATGCGTTAAAAGGACGAAGCATGATCGTACCACGTCTAATGTTGGAGAGTGTAGTTAATTAATGAAGGAATTCCCTGAAGAGCTCACTCGAATAAGTATTTCAATTATTTCTGTTGTCTTTTTAATTTTCGTGGCACTGAGTTAAAAAAATTAAGAATAAAACGAGATTTTAAGAAGTCAAATTAAGAGATACACGCTGTGGCATTACATAATATGTTCTTTGAAAATACTTGTTCTTTTATATTGCTCTTTAACAATTGAGGGAGAACTATTGGAATTTGATTCATTTAAATTCTAATCTTTGTCATTTTACTTTACATTTCAGAAACGTTCTTGGGAAAATACTGTTATGTTTAACCTTAAATAAAAAATGTGAAGTGGCAAAATCTCTTGTTCTGAAGTCCTGAAGTTTCTTTTTATGCTAACAGTAACATTCATAATGTCGTATTCAAAAAAACGAAACTCTAATTCTTATGATATCCATTGAATGGTTAAGTTCATATTAAATTTAATAAATTTGCTAGTTTTAAATAAAGCTAACTTCTTGGGTCTACGAAATGAAAATAAAACGTTATACGAAATTGAATATGCCGATAACGAAATAAATGAATAAATTAAATACAGTTATTTGCAAAAGAATACTGCTGTTAGACAGATAAAAAGGTACTATATCCTATTGAAATTTAGAACAAAATAAATATTTTGTTTTACTGTGAATTATAAATATCCCGTGACTGCTAATGTAAAACAATTCTGAATGCTCAAACTGTTTGACGTAAAACTAAAACATTTTCTGACGGAATTATTAATAAAACAATAGCGGTTTTAAATAAAGCAGTTCTAAATTAAACAGCTTAAATATTGCTAAATAGGGAGAGCATTTTATATTTGCGTGAATTATAATTATTGTTACGAAAAATTCGGCGGTTGCGCCTGTATGTAAGCTTTCCGGCATAGCACTAGGGTTGCCATAAAATAATGTATGGTAGGGTTGCCAGATTGGCGACTTTATCGCCCATTTGGCGACCAAATCGGCGATATCCCATGGTCCAATCGGGAAGCTTCTAGAATAACTTCCTGTCGAGATATTTCTCGAAACGTGTCGAACTTAAAGAAAAGCTATATAAACCCTTGCGTTTCTGAGTCTAGTGAGTTGCGAGTTAATTGTAAAGTAGTGTGAGCGTTGTGATCATTGTGAGAATAGCTACGCGAGAGTTTTGTGAACGGAAAGCAATCGAGATAGTGCTTTGCCGTGAAGCTATCTTTATAGTATAGCTTGACAGTGTATTGGTGATTGTTCCACGGTGTTTTATTATAAGTTTAGTGTTGCCGTGAAGCTACCTTTACAGTTACAGCCTGAAGCTGTGTTGCTGATTGTTTCAGCGTATTTATTGTAGATTTTCGACGCTTTTAAAGGTAATTTTGGAACTGTGCTGTAAATAGTGATTCCTGTAAATAAATTGTGCTTTTTATTGTTCTGCATCGTGTTTTCATCGGATACTCTCAAATCCACGAACCCGTATAACGCAACATTATATTTTGATTTCCAAAATTTAAAATATTTCAGTAATCAACACATTTTCTGATTTATTAATCAAAAATTTACAGACGGAGAGTTTCTATTTTTCAGCAATTTTTTAAGAAATATATGAATGTGCCGAAGAAAATAAATAAAGAAGAATGCAACGATTATTAAGTAAACTGCCATTTTCGAACTCTGGTAGTTGATTTTAGTTCCATTACAATCTTTTGGAATTTCTTTTGTTTTCTTTTAAATATTTTTACATACAGAAAAGGCGTACATTGCCTTGCGTTTTATTTTTAAGTGGTCATATAAGTAAAGCCAAGCAATAAAATAATGGCAGTGGGGTTACGTTTCCTTCAAAAAATTTTTTGTTTTCTTTTTTGTTCGAAAAAAAACGATCTTCAAAACGAAAAGAAGTTTTCAAAACGATCTTCGAAGAAAGATGAGCCGTTGTTTTTATATTATATACATAGTTTTTCATCAATTTAGAAACAAACATGTAAAATATCGAAATGGAACCTTGGTATCAGTTTAGTTGTATTGTTACATTAATAAAATTCTAAAAAAAAATCAAAGAAAAAATATGAAATAGATAATGAAACAAGTTCGAAATGCACGATCCGGGTTTCCAAGTCCCCATATTCGGGTGGAAGACTACGTTACTCCAAATTTGATGGCTCTAGGTATTGTTGTTTTTTTTTTTTTTTTTTTTTTTGGATTTTTTTTGAGTGAGAGAAACATACTTACTTTCATGTAGATTCTTCATTGTTTCTTTTCTTTAAACATAAAACAGGGCTTTAATATTTGGTGGCAACAATTTGAAAAGAGCTGCATTCGTTTATAGTGATTCGAAGCAAAATGTCGTTTCGAGATTATTAGTCCTTTGGGGCTAACACCTCTTCGGGCTAATAAAAAAGCTGAAAAGTTTCAGATTTTATATTACGCATTAAGAGGCTTTTTGTAACGTTTTCTCTCGCTTTGGCATTTCCGAAAGGCAAGTTATAGTTTTGGAAATGCCAAAGCGAAGGAAATAAACAGGGAATGGTCCGTAACCCGTGACAAAGTTGGTGATTTGTGGAACGGACATATATGTCTTTGAAGGTTAAATTTTGAAAAGAAATCGTATGTACGTCTTCCGGAATCACTTAGTTCTATCAGTCTAGTTTTCTAATGGTAGTTGATTTCTCATGAAATGCATCGCCAGCTTAGCGATATCTCGCCAATTTAGCAGGATAGCTACTTACCTAAATGTTAAATAGACTTGTCGCTGTAACCTTATTTTCCCGGCGAACCTTCCCTTTTCTTAAAGTCGTCCATGTTACTTCATACAAAATTCGTAACAATATCACAGATCATCGTAACTATTTTCAAATGTGAAATTTTAAAAATTTTGAATATTTAAAAAAAATAAAGCTTTATATTTAAAAAGTAGAGTCGAATGCGAGTTTTAAAGCGCCGCAATATTTTAGCAACTGGTATTTATTAACGATATTTTAAAAAAAGTAAGAGTTAAAGCAAATTAGACATTAGCCAAGAATCTTTTTAGTCCAAAAGGGCTTTGTCCCTGAAGGACTATCGTTTACGTTTTGCGATTTTGCGTCGAATCACTCTGAATGTCCGTTCCACTTTTGAAATTATTGCCACCCAGTATTATCGCCCTGTATTATATTTGAAGAAGTTAAATAATAAACAATCTGCATAAATGTATTTATATATTTCTCGCATTGTGATAAAACAACGGTACCTACAGCCATCCAATTTTGAATGACGTAATCCTGCTGCGAATATGGGCATCTGGTAGGCCAAATTTGAAATTTGTTTATTATCGATTTCATATTTTGTAAATCTTCAACGAAGTTTTGATTAACAAACTTAAGGATTTGAAAGGGAGCAATGGCAACGTTGCACAGAAAAAACACTTTTATCTAAAGTGCGCAGAATTCTGAAGATATGCTCAATTTAAAATTATTTTGCCATATTGCTCTTGAACTGAATTTTATGGTTTAAGTGCGAAGAACATAATATTTAATAAATAAATGTAAGAATAAAATCTTGAAAAAACGCCTCTTTGGATGTAATTTAAAATATGAAACCCTTTAGATTTTCTTTCTTTCTTTCTTTACTTATTTATTTTTTAAATTCAGAATTAGTGCAAATATCACCCCAATGCATTGAACTCCTTTTACAAAGTCTGGTACTTATGCATAATTTAACATATAGGATCGAATTATGAAAAACAAAATCGGCATTTGTCAGAAAATTTCGATTTTATGTAAAAATACGTAAGTTAGAACAATGCTATATATAAATGTTATATTATACACACATTACATCACAAGGCGTCAAAAATGCACGTTAAGGTTTTCCGTTCGGCCTATTAGAAACGGGAAGTACTAAATTTGTTTTTGTTTTGACTCGTCATATGTACTGAAACAGTAAACCAAAAGAACACAGCAGAGTGTGATAAAGCTGTACAGTCAACTAGATAACATTTAACAAATATATAACTTTATAAAAAATTATTTCTTTACGTTTATTTAATATGTCTACCATCAAGAATTTAATAAGACACTTAATTTTATAGTTAATGCATACTATAAAATTATGTCAATGCTAAGACTAGCTGATAGGAATATCATGTTCAGTTAACATAATTTGCTAGAATATCATGTTCAATTGATAAATGTGTTATAACATTTTCATCATATATTTTAAAATACGTCTTAGCAGCAACTCTGATGTTTAAGTAATTGCTTAACGTTCGCACTTATAAAAGTGATCGAGATGATTAATTGAACTAAATTCAGTTTTGTTTTCTCTAAGGATGAATAAAGATATAATGTTTTAAAGTTCTCGAGAAGCGAACATTGACACTTTATTTGCTAACAACTCCATTATCAATTTCGATTAAAACTGAATAATCATTTCAAATTTATCGAGCATAAACGTAACAGATTTAATCAGTCATTCAAGAGTATAACCTCGGAAACTGCTCAAAAGTTTGAGATGAGCTTAATTTGCTTAGTGAAATACAGGAAACGAATAACGTCAATATGGGAATAATTACTTTAGCATCGCATCATAGTTTACAACAAAAGCAGATTATCAGTAAGGGAATTCAATATTCCCGCATCAGGAGATATCTATGGAAGTTCTAGGAAGAACAAAGGTTTTCCACCGTACAGACTTTCCTGTTCCGTTTAATTAGATAGGATTTATGCCTGCAGGTTTCAGATTATACATACGATTTCTTTAAGTTATTAGGTGGATTGTTATATTTGAAGTAATTAATTTGAAGCAAAACAGATTGAAAGAAAGCATGGACCTTTCCTGCAGACCTTACGGAGTTGTTTATAATTAATATTTACATATCAGCGGAAATTCAGAGCTACATTCGCTATGCTAGAAGATGGTAATTGCATAGAAATAGTCGTCTTTGATTCGTCGATATGCAAAACTGAAGTTTTCATGCATGTCTGAGGCCAGCAAGATATCTTAAATTCAGAAGTGCATCACATATTAAGTATCTGTTTAAATTAGTAAGTATCTTAGTATCTTAAGACGTCGTGATATTTCTTGAACAGTTTTATGTTGCAGGCCATATCTTTAGAGACGAATACATTTTCATTTAAAATATGTGAGTTATGTTGTAATGTTTTATTCGCAATTGTATGAGATGCGCTAATTTTTTATTTTCCTGCAATATGAGTAGAAGAAATGTGCAGAAATTGGGTTGAGACATTAGAGTTTTTTTCGACATCAAGAACATGAACAAATGAGCAGTTTTTCTCGTCTGGACTCGAACTACGGACCTCTGGAAGCGGACCGAGCACACCACGAAGGCATGCGAAGATGGCGGGAGAAATACCTTATGTACTTCCCCTTTTAAAGGGCCGCCAAACCCTGGTGGTGGAGAATCTTCATCCACCACCTTTTAGTTTGGACGCCACTGCGTAGAGTCATTAGGCTATTTTTTGAAAGCAAGAGAGTTAAAAAATGAGCAATGCCCTCGCCGGGACTCGAAGCATGGACTTCTCGAATACGCGTCGAGCGTGCTGACCACTGCATCCCAAACGCATGCGAAGAAGGCTAGAGAAATACCTTATATACTTCCCCTTTCCAAGGCAACTGGGGATTGAGGGACCCAGTCGCCAAACTCCGGTAGTGAAGAATCATCATCCACCGCCTTTTTTAGTTCAGGTGCCACAGTAGAGACATGAGGTATTTTTTCGACCTCAAGAAGCTGAAGAAACAAGCAAGGTCCTCTCCGAGATTCGAACCACGGACCTGTCGAATACGCGCTGAGTGTGCCGACCACTACACCACAAAGGTATGCGAAGAAGGCGGAAGAAATACCGTATAATTGTACTATTGTTAAATACAGCATATATCTGGTGATGCTGGATACTTTTTCCACTAAATCGAGAATAGCGAAAAGTCGCATAATACAGTCTTTCATCAATGTCACACACAGCATAATTTCTCAGAATTTATACAAAATATACTTAAACATTTTTAAGAACAATATATTTAATGAAATGGACCAACTTCCTCGGTCCACGAAAGGAGGATCTTACACCACGGAATCGTTCCTTTTCCTTTTCAAGGAAAGTAAGTGAAAAACATTATTAAATCAGCACATTCGTATTCGAATGCAGAAAATTCCGTAGTGGTTGATGTAATGATACATATATAAATTAATTAAATGTTTAACGAAATGTTTCATGTAATGTGTAAATAATCTAATTTAGCTTAGAGCCGAAATCGAAATGTTACATAATGTATTGAATGACATTACTACGTAAACTGACCGGACATCAGACTTCACCTAACCTTTCCAGAAATGAGATATAAATCGTTTTATACTGGATGTTAAAAAATTGCACTACCATGAAAAATAAGAATTGAAAACCCCACGGTGGGGATAAATGTCTACAACAAATGTTTTGTTTACTTTTATTAAGCTCAAGTTTAGTTGCATTGATTTTATATTGTTCTTGATTCTTCAGATTCAAAACAATTAGATTTTCTAAGAAATATTTTTTATGTTCCTGAGCATCATCATTTTTATCACTCTAGAAATGTTTTGTAGTTATTTGAATAATTCTAATGGAGCTTTTAAACTCCTAGTTGTTTACTAACTCTACTTCTTTTTTTCGCCATTTTGATTTCACAAAATTTATTTGAGACTAGCCGCTGCGCGGCCAGCCTTCGTCTGGCTTTTAAGTGTACCGGAAAAATGCCTAAAGAGAACACCAAACATTAAATTTGAAAACTGCACGGAATTTTACTCTGCAGAAAAATTTTATCGAAAAAGAAACAAACAACAACGGAAAAAAAAATTCAGTTAAAAATGCATTGCATATAAAAAGCATACAATGAAATAAGCAATTTCTTTTAATACAAATATTAATTATCCTAATAAATAAATTAACCAACTTCCTGTGCCTTCTCTAGACAAACGTCCAGTATCTAAGAGAAACATTAAATTTAAAAACTGCACAGAATTATCGCCCTCAGTTTTCTGGGTGGCAATAGTGTTGATATCACCAACAATGGGTGCGTGCCATTGTTGTTCATATAATGAGAGAAAATCATCAATTTGATACAAAAAAAAAAAAAAACTCAACCGAATTTTGAAAAATCGATGTGCACTGGCTCTTGTCTAGATGCATCCTGTGTACCAGATTTCATAGGCCTGGGTTTATTAGCTTACGCGCAGTACGGACGAAAGACACCTACACACAGAAAGACTCGTCCTTTTAAATATAGATCTATAAATTAATTAAACAATTTACCTTTGCAAAAAGAAACAATCTTTCAATTTCTTAAACTGTTCAATAGAGTGAAATCTCGCTTTGCTATAGCCCATTATGTCTTAAAATGACGCGATTTCGTCAGAAAACATAAATTAAAAAAAAATCTAATTCGAATTTCGAAAAACTCGCTTCGAGGTGCACTGGCTCATGCAAAAAAATCATGCAAAGCTTTTCAATATCTTACAAACAGTGAAATAAGTAAAAGAAAACATGAAAGAAACTCAAAAAACAAAATTATTCGCTCAGAATTTTAGTCTGCAGAACAACTTTATCAAAAAAGAAATCAATAAAAATGTATTCTATATATAAAAAATGACAATAAAATATGCAGTATCCCTTAATACAAATATTACTTATCCTAATAAATAAATTAACCAACTTCCCTTTGCAAAATCTTAAGAACTCAAATGGTATAAACAGATTAAGAACTTAAACAGATTAAAAAATATCATGCAAAACTTTTTTATAATTAAAATTATATATAATTAAAACATAATATTACAATGAAATAAACAATATCCCTCGATACAAATGTTAATTATCCTAATAAAGTAATTAAACAATTTACCGTTGCAAAAAGAAACAACTTTTTAATTTCTTAAACTTTTCAGTCTCTTAAAAACAGTAACATAAGAAATACGATGAAAAATTGTTGCCAAACCGAAATTTTTAAAAGAATGAAACTATTCAAAATGATGCAATTTCATCAAAAATCTATCAACAACAATAAGAAAGGAAAATTGTTGCCAAAACTACATTTTAAAATATCTGAGATGTGAAAAGTGTATTCGGAAGCTTCATTTAAAAAAATAAAAAAAAAATACAAAATATTATTATTTGCTGAGGTATATTGCTGAGGTAATAATAAACTCAGTGGAATGAATCATTCGGCTCTAGTTTATAAATAGCAATATCATTCATTGATTATAATTTTTATTAATATAGGTTATACTTAATTTAATTGCATTAGCCTTTAATATGCATCTTTAATAATGCACTTAACTGTCATTATTCTGCACAGATTATATAACCCGCATATGATCGAGCGGCAAAGATCGCTAAATACTGGTTGCGTTCGGACCCACACGAAAGGATTTGCTGCATGGGCGGTTTCTGTGGTTTCCTCGTACGTAAATTGAATACGAGTCAGTTTCCATTCGAAAATCCTCCACAAAAGCATTCCTTTCCTTAAGCATGTAACCTCACATGCATTGTCATTTACGAATAAAATCTAACCTAACGTAAAAAAATATAATACAGAGTCAGACTGAATGTTTTCTAGTTTTGCCCATCATCAAATACCCCCTGTGTAAAACAGTGTTTTAGGCCCTAAAACCTGAAAGACATATATAACAAAATACCATCTAAATGATCATTAAATACATAAGGAAATACTTACGCGAAGTTCAAAATCAAATACTTCATAACAACTAATTGCTCTGTTAACCGATGTAAGCCGAGCACAAAACGATTTTTTTGTTGAATCATATCTCATATCAAATAACTGAATCTCGTAAACAAGTTTATTTTCTTTATTAAGTGTGTTTCGCCATACAAAGTTAAGTTTCTTCTCTTAAGTTTCACGAAATTTGATAGGACATCACGAATGAAAAGAGAATGTCATGTAGTAAGTTCAAAAAGAATTAAATGTTTCCTCCTCTGAAAGACGCTTTTTTTATTTGTGTCTTTTCAGAGATCTAATTAGACAATTCCCTTCAAAATTCTCCCTGGCGACTTTGACGCAAATTGAAACAGCATTTAAAACTCGAAAGAATTCTTTTTAAAATCTTTCTTGAAAAGAAAAATTCCTCGTGCTCGTAACACAAGACGGAATGAATCGTTTGATGGAAAGAGAATGAGAAAGAGTTTCTGAAAAATTACAGTAAAAAAAGTTTACTTATTGAAGTTCATTTCCCACAAGATTGAAACTGATTTGCTTTGTAATCTGATGAATAGTTAACTAGAGGTTTGCAGATATGGATCCCTCCCAAATGCGTGATGATTCAGACTGAGCTCCAAGAAAAAGTATGATTTTATTATTTATTGGAACATTAACTTAAAAAAGGATACAACTTTATCCTGCTTTACAAAAATAGAGATATCATGTTAATATTTTACGACAATAAAAAGACATGAAGAGAAAATATCAATTGCTTTAAATTTTACGGGAAAAAAAAGGAATATTCTCATGTTTCGAGACAGAAATGATGAAATTTTACTATAAGAAACAATGTGATTTGTTCACCACATGACTTCCTTGTACGAAATATTAAATTATACGTATTCACTCCATTTAATCTTATTGGATTGAATTAAATCTACTTTGTCGATAGCGCATAAACCACAATAGAATAAATGCACTCTTTAAAATTCACTACATTTGCTTACCATAGCGACACTCTGGCGCTAGGTTCAATTAATAGCGTTACATCTCATTCATTTTATAACTCAGAATGCATAAAAATTACGTATATCATTTGAAGAATTATCTAATCGTTGCACACGTTCTATTCAAATACTATAATATATCTAAACAGATGCATAACACAAATAGAACAGAAAAAAAAATAAGAAACACTTTTTCACAGACGATTCAGTATTTCGCATTCAATTAAATCAGTTCTCACTTGGCGGCAAGGCAAAAATGCATCAAAACTCAAAATATCTGTACTAAAAATTACGAAGTGTATCTTAAAAACTTATTTCCTCGAATAAATTCCAGAATGGATTAAGCATGATTTAATTCGCAATAATAAAAGAAGGCGTTATCTTTCTTGCTGCGAAGCTTAGTTTTTCTAGATTGGCAACAAATCCACTATATTCTGTTAAGTTTCAAATGTAAACAAATATGGCTGCTATGATAAAAATACTAGCCGTAACTGCACTTAAGCAACTTTTAAATTGTTGATTATTCTACAAATCTTGTATGTAGATTTACTAGAGGGATAAAAACCTTAACCGGAAGATAAGAACAACATAATTCAATAATTTTTAAACAAAAAAATGCGCAATTTACCAACATATAAGAATAAAAAAACTGAGCTCATTGAACCGAGTAACAGAGTGGATATATATACACATATTTATATACTTTTGGTGCAGCCAATTGCAACCAAAATAGGAGGTGTATGTACATCTTGTTATAGCAGTCTTATATACAAATTTTCAACGTTCTGAGGCTATTTGTTTGAGAGTTAAGAGAGATACGTACATCTATGCGTACGTACGTATGCATGCCACGGGAAAAGCTCTTCAGAATCCATTTTAAATCAGTTTTATAATTTCTTTTTGGGAAAAGAGCCCTTTATTCTATCCTTACGTTCAGATATCACGCAAAAACATCATTAATTTGCATCTCATAGCGGAGAAAATAAATATTTTCGTTGAAATATGATATCCGAAATTTTTCGCGGTTACAATACATCCTTTTTACTTGGTACAAGGAAGTAAAAATGGTGTTATAAGCAGTTAGTCGAAGTAATTGAAGTTGCATATGCAATGAAATCAAAATCAATCTTCCTTCAAAATTTAAAAGACACAGAAACTGACGAATGTAGGAGATAGTAATGGAGGTGGTGCGTTTAGCTAAGCCGTTAAGGAATTAGCTATTGGTAGATGACAGAGATTATGGTTAAAGATTATATGGAAGAAAATCAGCAATTTATACCTTGTGATTCAGCATCGGTCACGCCACTATGTTTACAGTTTCTCCCTCGATCTCCCATTATGATGAAATTTAGTGTTTTTCGACACTTTTGCTAATGCTAATGAGTGATTAGTGTAACTTTTTTTTTTTCTTTGGACACTTTTGCATAGACTGTGGAAACGTTCTTCGAAGTATATTACCTAAATAATCAACAGTGTTTGCTAAAATGTGCCTGCGTAGCTCTTTTAAGTAAAATCGCATATTATTCAGCCATTTTGCAAAACAAATGTTGAGTGATACTGACGTTAGAAACGCGTTTTGTGGATATTTTCGAATATGATGGTCTTAATGTATGGTATATAACCTGAACATGACGCTTTATTTTTTTCTGCACTTTGGAGAAAATACCCGTTTTCTAAAATGCTGCCTCAGTAACTTAACCTTAATTCCTGTTTCAAATTTAAATCACAGCTACATTAAAATTAATAAATGTATTCTTAAATAATTAATAGCTTTGTTTTATTGATTATAGCATATTTAATTAACACAAGTTGTAAAATACGCAGTTAATAATTTGTACCAAAATTTCCAGCGTTATTGCAATTAATAAAAGGTTTTTGTAACAATTGCCAATGTTCAGCATGTGAGTACAATTTTTTGCGTGGTCATTATTAGAGGTGGTGGTTTGCATTCGTTTTGCTCTTTCTATAAAATTTGAAAAGACATTTTCTGTCTTAGAAATTTTGGCCTACATTTCAGAAATGTAATTTATTAAAAGCGGAATATCTGACTTTGGTTGAAATTGTAGAGTCATTAGTTTTATTTCGGAGAAGGGAAATGGGAAAGAAGAATGTCTTCAACGGGAATCGAACTTCAGGCCTTCCCTAGCTGCTATATGAACGTGTTTCTACTTGTACCCCGAAGACACATAGAAGGAGGGGGATATACTTTACATACTCTGCAATATAAAGGGTGACTGGAGAAGTGAAGATTTAATCTTCAAATCTTGTGATGATGAATTATCATCAATCACATTTCAGTTTGAGTTACACTGGCAGAACTGCAACGTTTATTTCGGAGCAGGAATTGCGAAAAAAGAGCAATATTCCTGTCGGGATTCCAACTATGAACCTATTGATTGTTAGCCGAACGTGCTGCCAGTTACACCCCGAAAACACATGGAAGGAAAGAGAAAATACCTTGCACATGTCCTCACTTAAAGAGGGGTTGGGAAGGCTCGGATTCAATCGCTATAGGCTATGGTAACGAAATATCGTCCAAAACCTTTTAGTTCGACCGCGTCATATAAAGTCATTAAGTTTATTTCGTAGCAAGAAATGTGAAAGAAATATCAGTTCACTCAACCGGATTTACGCTCCGGACCTCCTGACTGCTAGTCGGACGTGCTTTCAATTACACCACGAAAGCTCGCAGAAGGACGGAAAAAATATCTTGCAAAATAAGAAGGATAATTATTAGACTATTTGAATATGACAAAGCACGTGGAGCTATCTGCCCAATGGGATGCCTTCGTGGAAACCTTTCTAAGAGAACCTGGCTTGTATTTGCGCTGCACATGGTCAAAAATTCGAAAAAAACTCATGTAGCCAGCTTATTCGCCTGTTTTCGAGCCTGGATCAAAATATTTACGTTTAGCAGTCTGAATGGCATGGTCACTATTGAGGCAATTAACTGTTAATGCGATTTTCATTTTCAGGAACATTTAGTAGATTATTTCTTTTCCAGAAAATTTTTTCAAGCTTTGAAAATGTTTCGATACCTGGATTTTCATTCTTTTTCGTAAAAATGAAGGGTTTCTTCGGATTTATTTCGTATACCGAAGAAGGATCTAATATAAGTTTACCTGAAAATGAGCTGGCATATAAAGAACTTTCCAATCTCGAAGGAGGCAATGATTTTGAATTTTTAAGGGTAATTAATAAGTTATCAATAATGATTGTTATTCAGATTTAATAGCCAAGTACAAGCTCAAATTTAGAAATCGTACCAAGAAATGATGGCGCAAGATATAATAACTGTGAAATTTTAAAATTTTGATTTTGGTTAAAAATTTAACATCCAGCTTCTCAATTCGCAGAGGCACACTCTGATATTGCTACACTGAAACCATTAACTTTTCTCTCTAACTGGAATCCGGGGTATCGATTGCATTTCTTCATTTATTTAACAGCATATAGCAGAGAAAAAAATTTATAGTTAGCACGAGAAGAGGTTTATAAAGCCAGTTACCTATTATCAGGAAAAATATATTTATTTAAGACAGTTGCTTCTGACCAATGAAATATAAAACCAATTAAACTTTAGTCTAAAATACAAAATTCCTTTTGTAAAGCAGTATATTTCACGATTTTAGTTCTTTAGAAAAATTTTACATCGCTAGTAGTTAATTTCAAAATTCTAATAAGCACTTATCTCTAGCTTGCAATTTAGAGGAAAGAAAATCAGTCTAAGCTTTTTTTTTTGTGCATGAACGCCAATTTATATTTAAAAGAAGAGGATTTCTGCATTTTTATAATAGATACTGAAATAGCGACTTATGTTCATTGCTTCTATGCATGAAAATCCTACTGAGACATGAATTATCGGAAGGCTTGATAAGATTAATAACGTTCTTACGCCAAAGAGAATTTCTAACAGATAAATGTGCATCTAGATCAAATACTAGATTTTTATTCAATACATTATAAAGAAGTACTGTGTTTTGGTGCGTCGAAAGCAATGATCAGTTTGAAAGAAGATTAAGAACATGTTGCGAAGATGGAATTTTAAAAGCGTTTGGAAATGCAAACGAATTTCATTAGATAAAACAAAATTGCCTTTATTCTGAGAATACTATGAAATGAAACTGTTTCAAAAACAAGAAAAATGAGATAAAATGGGAAAGGATTACTTTACTAGACTACAGACTCCAGTCATAGTCACCATACGTATATTAATTACTGAGAAAACGCCAACCTGCTTGTGAAGAGCATTAAAAGAAACATTTCATACAAGATTCCAAAGTATTAAGATCATAAAATGTTAATAAGCATGTTCAAAAAGTTATGCATTTGAACAGCATATCATCGAAGAGGATTTGAAATTTCGCGTTTAACTATAAATTATAAATCTATGAAAAACATTCTTTTACACTCATACCTTTCGGTTATTAAAGAAAAGTTTGCAAATTAATGATATGTATACCGAACAAAAACCGAGGATGGTCTTCAAGGCTAATCGAAACCCTGATTAATACGACAGTAGTTAAAATACGACAGTAGTTAAAAAACATAGGAAAAAGTAAAAAATTACATTAAAATTAACAACAACAAAAAAAACACTGTTGACCATTTTCTAGAGACATTAGGTTATTTCGAAGCAGGATTAGTGAAGAATGAGCAGTACCCTCGCCTGGACACGAACCACGGACCTCTCGAATACGCGCCGAGTGTGCTGGCAACTACACCACGAAGGCATGCTAAGAAGACGGGAGAAATACCCTACATACTTTCCCTTTTAAAGGGTAACTGGGGATTAGGGAACCCAATCGCCAAATCCTGGTGGTGGAGAATCACCATACACCACCCTTTTTAGTAGGGCGCCACTGTAGAGACATTAGGATTTTTGATGCTGAGAGACCTGAAAAATGAGCAATGCTCTCGCCGGGACTCGAACTTCAGACCTCTCGAATACGCGCCGATTGTCATGACCACTACACCACGAAAGCATGCTAAGAAGGCGGGAGAATTACCTTATAATTTATTTCCATTTTTAACTATTTTATTCAAGAAAAAATATTAATTTAATTACGTAAACTAAATCAGCATTAAAATAAGAATATATTTAAAAAACAATACTATTTCTTATATGACTCTTATATTTAGATAGGAATCAACAAGATAAGGATTTAATTAACTTTTACGACTTAGCAGTTGATTTTTAATAGACGATTTAGCAAACAATATGTATTCCAGTTATGTACAGCTAATTACAAACTATTATGAATAAAACCAACTTTTACATAGTGTTAATATAATCTGCTTTTATTACTGCTATCTCACGCAGTTTCTTCTATCTTCAACATTTTGTGTAAAAATGCCACGTTAGTCCGTGGCTTTCGGATAATAACTTTTTTCCTCTTTCCACAATAAACACACTTAACTTCTTTTTTTAAAGAAGGCTCAGTTTATCTACAGGCAGGTGAAACCACCCTCGTTTAATCTGCATTTCATTACACGTTACTGAATATAATGGAAAGCAATGTCTTGAAATAATATTGTAGTGTGGAGGAGTTGACTAACATTCATTTTTAAATCGCAAACGCAAAACAATATTTAATTTTAACTGACAACAACAAAACGCGAACTCTTGTTGCCTCGTATATTCAAGTATAGTTCGACCATCTCAAACGCAACCCTGACTGGCATTCTGCCAAAACACATAGACTCGTCCAAAACAGCCATTATTACTTGCTGCGACGTGAGTGGTCACGTGAATATCTTCTCTGCTCCGGAAAGAGATATGCTGAAGGGAAAAAAGTCCCCATCCTTCTACCCTATTTTAAAAATAATTCGGTCCGAATGGCGCATGCGTGTTTGTACTCATGGTCGTGGATGCGGTGGTCGAACTATAAATATTTCGTTTTTGGGTCCTCGCAATTTGCTTCATATATCCAAGCAAATAGTTTTTTAGGATCCTCGCAATTATTGCCTCATATAACCAGATAAATATTTCTTTTTTGGGTCCTCGTGATGCATAATACAAATGTGACCATACATTCATCTCGTTCCAAATGAAATCGTTCCAAAACCATGCCAGAATAAATTTTAATTTGAAAAATCTTCCTCTGAGCTGTCACCTTCTTCGTTGACTTACGAAACTTTCTTCAAGCAAGGACGAAGACGCTGCACTTAGATGACTTTCAGAAACTGATTCTGGGATGTCGCAGATTTGATCTTGTAGCACAGAGCCCTGACTGGACAAAAGACAACAAATGGTCCATTGAATTAAGAGAAAGTTTGTGATTTCTTTTTTTCAGTCAGTCGTATAATACGAGGTCTCCTATCATGAACAAATGCGATCTGCGATGGCGATCAAATCTGCGTTTACTTACCGAATGTGTTTCATAATCACTATTTATGAAACACTTTCAATAAACTTTTAATAAACTTTTCTTCAACACTTTTCAAGATAACAGGCCATGCTTATCTTCGCTTGGCGTGTCATCTATGAAGCTCTTAACGGGAAGTTTCCGGGGAAGGCATTATTCATATCTATGAAGTAAATAAAATCTTCCTCTGAGGTCCCCTGGTGGAATTTTATTAATAGCCAGTAAACAGTCCGGCAGTAATACACCCACTTTAACTTTTGTCAACAATTTTTTCCAAAGCTGACGCAATGATGGCATTGCTTGTTCTGTAATGATGTTATCTTGTGGCGAATAAAGCGACTCTGATGTCTTTAATTCTGTGAATCAATATTTTTGAATAAACCATTGTGTGTGGTGTGCAGAGAATGAAGTTCCTTTATGTGATAAATACACTGGTGTGCAAAACTTAAGCAACAATGTAAAAATTTAGTAGATAGCCATGAAATTGCAGAAAAGGAGGTCTGGAGATCAGTACAATGAACACGTAAGTCAGTAGAAACGTCATGCGTATGCAAATATCAGGAACGAAACATCAGAGGCGACGTGAGCGTACACAAAACGTGTGACGTCGGCGCGCGCAGCTCAACAGTAGAATAAAAGGAAGGACGGAGACGCAATTCAACATATTTGCTGCAAGTGCCAGTGAGTCAGTTCGTGAAGTATGGCTAGAAGAAATCACCTGGACGACTTCACACGTGGAAGAATGATCAAAAAGCTGGAGGAGGGGCGTACTGTCACCAGTGTAACTACAGAGTTCGGAATCAACAGAAGTGTCATTTCGCGCGCCTGAAAAGTGTTCCAAACCACAGGTGCAGCTGTTAGAGAGCTTGGTGGTGGCCGCCCGAGGACGACATCTGCAGGGGATGACCGATATATCGTCCTGCAGGCAAAAAGAGGCCGCCAGAAGTCAGCAAGCACCATTGCACAGCAACGGGGCGATAAGTGTCGCGGTTTACTGTAGCCAGACGCGTTCACAAAGGGGGCCTATTGGCCCGTCGTCCTGAACGCTACCTCTCGTTGAAAGTTGTCCACCGTTTACAGTGGTGCAGAGAGCACAAAAACTAGACACCTGATCAATGGAGTCGCGTCCTCTTTACGGATGAGAGTCGGTTCAGTACCAGAAGCGATTCTCAACGCGTTTTGATTTGGAGAGAGGTCAGGACCCGGTTTTATCCCAGTAACATCAAGGAAAGACGCCGTAACGGTGGTCCTGGAGTTCTTGTCTGGGGAGGCATTATGCTGAATGGGCGAACTGAGCTCCACGTTTTCGACAGAGGATCTGTAACAGGGATCGCTATTGTGAGGAGGTACTCCTTCCCTATGTGCGTCTGTTTGGAGGTGCCACGGGCCCAGACTTAATTTTCATGGATGACAATGCACGGCCACATCGGACTCTTGCTGTTGAGGAGCTACTGGAAAGTGAAGATATCACTCGAATGGATTGGCCAGCGTACTCTCCAGATTTAAATCCCATCGAACATGTGTGGGATGCTTTGGGGAGACGCATAGCAGCACGCTTACATCCTCCGGGGAACACCCAACAAATCAAACAGATGCTGATTGAGCAATGGGCACTCCTACCGCAAGAAATGTTGCACCAGCTGGTTCGGAGTATGCGGAGACGGTGCGAAGCAACCATTGCAGTGAGGGGGAGGGCATATCCCATATTAAGGAACATCTCATGATTGTCTTCCTCTTGAATAGACAATCATGAGTCACGATATTATGCGTTCAATAAAGCTTGTTTCTGTTTGATTCCATACCGTATGCATTGCATTCCTTTTTCAGCTCCGATGCTTTCGTCATCCTTTACGTACATAATACTCTTCTTCACTTCTGCATTTCATGTCTCTCAGTTTATTTCTCGTGGAGTTATGTCAAAAACCCCTGCTGTTGCTTAAGTTTTGCACACCAGTGTACATACTCGACGGCCGATATCGAAGTATGATGTTGTGAAATAGGGTATCACTTACTGTATGCACTGTATGTTGACGAGAGATGCATTGCAACCACATGGCATGTGGCAGGGTCAGTTTTCACGAGCACGTTAGTGTTCCCGGCTTTGGTTTGTTGCCGGGTGCAATTTCTCGCAGAGTTCAGTTCGCCTGATCAGTGAGACTAGATTGAAATTTTTTCAACCCCCTTAGCCATTCGAAAACATTATTAATGGCATTTTCTTAAAAATTTGAATTGAGGTTCCGGTATCGTTGGTAGCTATAATTTGGAGAACATTTAGTCCGTTTATTTGTATATATAATAGCAGTTTTTGTATCTCCATCAACGTAGCGAGCATTGCAGCAATATTTGAATATATCTGAGAAGGAGGAGATGAGGGGAAGGAGTATTATATGAGGACGATTAGTTAAAAGTTCTATTTGGTTTGCTAGTAATTCAGTTTGTTTCAATAATTCCATTTTATCAGGATGTGCTTCTTTGCATTACTTTGTGATTGTATAAGGTATTTCTCCCGCCTTCTTCTCATGCCTTCGTGGTGTTGTGGTCAGCACACTCGACGCGTAACCGAGATGTCCGTGGTTCGACTCCCGGGGAAAGCGTTGCTCATTTTTTATTCTTCTGCTTCCAAAAAAATCCTAATGACTCTCCAAGCGGCGCCCGAAGTAAAAGGGGGTGGATGATGATTCTCCATCTTCACGATTTGACGATTGGGTCCCCTAATCCTCACTCGCCCTTTAAAAAGGGGAGTATATAAGATATTTCTCCCGCCTTCTTCTCATACCTTCGTGATGTAGCGGTCAGCACGCTCGACGCGTAACCGAGAGATCCGTGGTTCGGCGAAGGCGCTGCTCATTTTTCAACCCTCCTGCTTCTAAATAACCTAACGTCTCTACAATTATACCCGAAGAGTTAAGTGACCTAAAGTTGCGTCTTTGCATAAGAAAACAAAAAAAACTATTGAGCGAATAGTCATTTCTGGAAGTGAATTAAAAGGGCATAGGGAGAGAAATCCTCAGGATCACTCCTCTGGGGTGCTACACTTCAAACGAGACATACAGTTTTCTTTTTCTAACAAGCATAATGTCGTTTTTTGTGGTGCACCTTGGGCAATGTTCTTGGAGATAAGAGAATTAAATCTAAAATGAGTTTGGTAACTGCTGATGAATTCATTAAATTAAAAAAGTTAGCTCACATTGAAAACAAATTCAGTGAAACATTATTTTTGTGGTAGTTGTTATTTCATATATATATTTTTACAAAAAGCTTTAAAAAATTTTTACATTTTAGATAATGATATAATAAATTTTTACATTTTAGATAAAAGATAACGGATTTAAACATAAAATTCACAAATTGCTATAAACCGTAAAAACGCCTTTACTAGCATGCATGCTTCTAATAGTAAATAATTCACATTTATTTTCATGTGGATTAGAAAAATGTCCTAATGAACATAGGTTGTAAAAGTTGCAAACGCTGAAAGGTTTTACTAAATATTTCAAGCACTTCTTTCCATTTCTATAAATTCTTGACAAATAGAATAAAATTAAACAACTGAATAAAATGAGGTTTTATATGATTTTCTCACGACACAAATTTGTAATTTTCACCTATTATATAATTCCCAAACCTCATATCCTAAACAATTCTCATTTTGTATATTTAGATAGTTTATTAAGGAAAAGCACTCACCGCTATCTTACTTAAAAGCGATACTTTCTTGAAAAGCATTTATAATGGTAATGGAGCTTATTCACTTTACCCTAATGTGAAATTAAGAAAATGCTTTCATAATAGCCTATTTAGTCGCCGAATATCATATTCGAGAAGAATTATCAGCATCGTTTGTTGGAGATCGCTTCATACTTAGCTAGAAATGATCAAGTTTTCTAAATTTATGTGTAGATTATGTAATATTTTAATTGAATAAGCATCTAATTTAAATAGTATTCCAATAGTGTATACTAGGGTTAAGATCAAATTATATGAATAAAATTATAATAAGATCCTTTCAGTACTCGTTTATATTTTTGATCCTGTACACTCATTGTGTGGTAAAACGTGTAGTCTGAAGTGCGATGAAGAAAATTAAAATTCATTGCAATGGGTATACAGTTTTATATCTAAAAGGCATAATTTCTTATAGCATTAGCTTAATGTTATTGAACTGCTTGAACGAGCATTTATGTGAGCAGTTTATAGAAAATTTTATCTGTATCGCAGAATTTCCGTCTACACTGTACAGTAATCCATTTTTTCCACCATACAGTAATTAGTAGATAATGGAAAAACAAATTGAAATACATAGAAGAAAATCCTTCTTATTATAATGGAAAACTGAATTCTTGTACGACCACAGATTTTATCCCAATATTTCTGAAACATTTTCAAAATCAGATGTTGGATATTCAGTCAAGCGGAATAGTTCTTTCGAAAACACACTTTTTTCTTGCTTTCTTTTGGAAAACAGAAAAACTTTAGGTAATTTATCTATGAACGATAATTGCTTACTTAAATATATTTTTTCTGCATTTGTTTTATTTGCCCAATGTACTCTCTCAATGACTGACTAGAGAGCAGAAAAACTATTCGTCAAATGTACCCATTTCTCCCAAGTAAATTAGGCCTTATATGGTTTTCTAAATGTAATAATAAAAGCAGAGTTTGGAAGCCATAATTAGTTGTCTTGTTGTTGTTACTTATGCTCACTTGTCTGAGAGTAACATCGGCACAAGCTCACAAAATTCGTCGTGGCAAGAAGCGCAACATTACGCCTGTCGTTGGCAACAGCCTTGAGCAACTTACAGGTGAGAGTGCGACTTAGCTCAGTTCCGCCTCCCCCCAATTTTGATGGAGAGCGCCCGTGGGGGAACGGGTCCGAGGATCTTCCAACAAAGAATCTCTATGTAAAGAAGGAAACGCTCCATAGACGTAATGTAAACCACTTTGTCTGCAACGCCGCTACAAAAAAAAGGAACATTCGCCAAGGAATTTGGAGACGGAATCTGTTGGCGAGAATTCCCCTCTGTGATGTGCCGGTTCTTTGGTACCTAGCCGACATATTCCCTCTCCGCGACGTGTATAGGAAATTGAGGAACACGGGTTAAGATGAATCGTTCTTTGACTTGTCGCGATAATTTAAACTCGGAAATAATGAAATATTAGGTGAAGTTTTACTTTCACTGGCTGTTGAATTTCCATTGTCCATATCGCTACTTGAAACCAAAAAACCTATTCTTTGTTTAAACACTTGCTAAACGTAACGGTCGAACCTGTCCAAACCAACTTCGACATTCAGCTTCGAGCTTTGGCGCTTTTTGGCGACAGATATTTCACGCATGCGTAGTTGTTTCCGTTTTCGTTGGAAGGAAGCCACTTCTGCGAAGTTTTCCTTCTTAACAGTACATATTCTTTGCTCCCAACCCTCTCCCCTTCCACCAGGCCACACGAGAGGCCTTTCGGCTTGCCGCACATTTGGAGTGCCGCCATGCTGCACTGACACTATGCATTTAAAAACATCCATGCCTTCTCTGGGATTCAAAACTGGGACCTTCGGTACGACAGTCAACGACTCTAACCACTGTACCGGTTGGACGGCGCCATAATTATTTGAAAATTAAGCTGTTGTTCGGACTCGTACGCGGTATCTAAGGTTTACCTGATCGATATTCTGACCTGCACTACAAAAGTGCATCCAAGAAATATCTCTAACCCCTTACAATTCTTAAACAGCTGCTGGGTTATACTGATTATTTTCCTCTATCGTACTTTAATTAAAATATTAGCGAAGAAGAATTATGCTATTCTAAATAATTATAAATTACAAGCATAAAAATTTCATTCTCTTAAGAAAAAGTCTATCAGACTAGAAGATCCGAAAGATGAGATGGGAGTTGCAGATGTATGATACACCTTAAACTTTAAAACTTTATTTTCTACGAGACTGCACCCCTCACAAAGGAAAAAAATAAAAAGCAATTTTGTTAACAAACGATATATTTTAGCACCTACTATATTATTTCATCATAACTACCTCATTTAAGACACGGTTCCTAATTACAGCATTTAAGAACATAAAGAGTTCGAAAACTTCAGTTTTCGAACTGCTTTACTACTAGTTAGCGGAAAAAGCAATTACTGGAATTGGCCCTTGTCAAAGAATTCTTCAACAATAATTTGTTCTCTTTGAGCAAACTTACTCTAGAAGTAAGGGCGTATCCTCGAAGCATTGTAACTTATTATGAATGTTGTATTCCACATAACTGAGAATAGGAATTCATTTCTTATCGATTTTGGCTATCCGTGGTTTTTCAAAATTATCAGGTTGATTAACTATAACATAGCTTGCATTTTGAAATTTAAAATGCCGAATAAAAACTTTTTTCCTTTGTTAACAAATTTTATATATATTTTCTCAAATATTACAAAATCATTTAAACAAATAGATTTCACCCTACAGCAATTTATATAAAAATCAATTTCTCTCTGATAATTATCCATTTCTCCCACAAAACCTGTTTAATTTTAAAATAATACACATTTACTTTTTCTATGTATTTTTTCAGACATCTTTCTAGCTGAATATATACCTGAAGACAAGCAGTTATTTGAAACAAATTTTGGCTGAGAACTTTACAAATGGCAAACGAAAGCTACGTTAAAACACTAGCAATGAAATTGCCTCAAAACATTAAAGACACGTCCTAAATGATAGAATTTTGCTACTACAATATTTATTAATATCGTTTTCAGGCACTAATAAGAATGTTGCCATTAAGAAATTTCAAAAGTCATCAAATATTTCAAATCATATAAAACTTGAAATGTTAAAGATTATAAATGAAAGCTTATTAGTATTCCAGTCCAGTCCAGTCAAGTATTGCCGGAATACCGTAGCAATTGCACGATGTGTCCGGCTCCTGATAATTTGCCCAAAAGGCACATATATGGGTAGGTCCAGGTAGGTGAAATACATACACGAAAAAAGAGGGGGGTGACCATGCATCACCAGGTTTAGAAAAACCAAAAATGATCACAATCGGCGCAGCGACAAGGAGAGAGAAAACGCAAAACCAGACAAATGGCAGACCAGCAAATAGCTAGCAAAAGTAAGTGTCAAGTGCTTTACGTGGGAAAGTTTAAATTACATATATGTGCGGCATAAGGTCTGATATATCTGTCCTCAATGAGAATTTCATAGTCAAGGGTGTTAGAGATCTCGAGGTGTGGGCAAGTGAGAGCCTTGTTGAAGAGCTTGTCATTAATTCGAAGAAGATAATCTTTGACAGTTTCAATCTTTAAATCTCTGTGTAACATATCGTTGGACACAAAGTAATGGGCATTCGTAATCAGCCGTAAAAATTTGTTTTGCATAACTTGTATTCTGTAGAGGTCACGTGATGTAAAAGCTGCCCAGGCCGGGGAGGCATAAGAGAAAATAGGGCGCACTATTGCCGTATAAAGGTGCTTCTTACGTAACAAATCCAGTTGCGAATACTTTCCTAAAAGCGGCATAAGGCTTTTCATAACAATTATGGTCTTGTTTCGGATGTGATTGAAGTGATCAGTCCACGTAAATTTGTGATTAAAAACCACACCTAGGTAATTGGCCTTTTTTACAATTGGGACTTCTACGTCGAAAAGGGTAAGTCTGACATTTAAGGACTTTTTAGCCTTCTTCTTGCGTAATTGCGATTTAGCTGCATTTATGGCGATTCGCCATTTGGTGCACCAATGCTCTATGTGCGGAATTGTTTCTTGAAGTTTAGCAATTGCAATGGTCGGACTTAGGGATCTCACCGCCAGCGCCGTATCATCGGCGTAGCACCCCAGGTAATTATTTAATCCAGTAAATGGTTTCGGGAAATCTGACACATAAAATAGATATAAAATTGGGCCAAGAATAGAGCCTTGGGCCACGCCGGCATTTAATCTTCTCTGGGTAGAAGTATCTTGTCCGATATTAACAAAAAATTTTCTATCTTTAATAAATGAGTATATAAGCAAAGTCATCTCCCGATCAAACTCATTTGCAATTAGCTTGAAGATAAGCCCCTCATGCCAGACGCGGTCGAAAGCTTTCGCCACGTCCAGCATGAGGAGGGCAACTTTTTGATGGTTATGAACAGCAGAGCCGATGAATTCCACTAATCTGACTAACTGCTTTGTAGTAGATAATGACTTGCGGAAACCAAACTGCTCGGGAGGGAGCTTTTCAAGATATTTTTCCATACGTTTCAAGATCACCTTTTCATATATTTTACATAATCCGGGTAGCAGACTAATTGGGCGGTAGCCGTCCGGCTTTGTAGTATCTTTTCCAGGCTTGGGGATATTGATAGTATTGTTACGAATTTCACATTTATTTGGCTATTTATTTAGAATTGTAATTAGATTTGCTTCACGTTGCCTTAGCAACGCAGACGATTTTTGAAGAGAAAGCTACGTCGAAAAAAAAATAGCAATAAAAATAAAAGAGCGCGTGCATTTAATGCTTAATAAATAAATATCTCGTAATTACTGTTGCCATCCAGAAAAATCTAGAAAAATCGTGATTGTTCTACTGATAATTAAAAAGCTTATAAAAGCCGAGGTGAAACACCTCATCTCAGTTAGTTAGTTGTTGTTGTTGCTGTTATATTTGTAGCTGTAAAAAGCGAACTGCTGTTTGTTTACTTAATGCTGTATTGATTGTAGCAATTTCGCTGTGAGACAGAACTATTTTATCTGTTTTGAATTGAGTTTTTGCTAAACGTTTGAGATATTGTGATATTGTGCGAAGATCTGTGAAGAAATATTTCAGCATTTTATTTTATTTCTTGCGGAAATAATACATTTTTGTTAACTTTTTAACGACTTGTGCATTCAATATATAACGAACCCTTACGCACGTAACAGTATTAAATGTTAAAAGCTTATAAGCTTTTAATTAAGCTATAAGAAACAGAGTATGTATTAAAAGCTTATAAGCTTTTAATACATACTCTGTTTTCGGATGGCCCAACATTAATAAAAACTTTTCCATATCATCAGGTTCTGTGATGCTATTAGTATTTTACTTTATATACTTCTAACCTAAAAAGTTAGATTTCGATGAGCACTTGAGATTGTCATGATTTAATAACAAATGCAATACTTGTTAAGGAAATATAAGAAATATCGTAATATATTACCTTAATATTCAAATTCCTATTCTTTATTCAACTGCGTTCAAAATATAGGTACAATTTCGTATAACCATTTACTACAATAAATGTGGATTGCGGTAAATCTAGAAAAAACTACAATAAAATTTGTGAATCTACGAGAAATATAGTAAATTCTCTTCTTATTCACTATACCTGAACATGCTTATATATCAGTATATTTTCATAACTATCTGCCAATGTAGAAGATCTTTAAGAAAACTTCGCTACTAATTTGTGATTGCTTTTAGAAACCTAAGTTAAGCACAGTCTTGCAGGAACTGCCTCAAAAGAGACTCATAAACATATTCCCAAGAGACACTTGTGCATTATTCAACAGCCTACGTGCCAATCGATTATTTGTTGTATCCCAGAACTTTAAAGGATAAATCCCAAAGCAGAATTCTATTGCATGCTCTTTGAAAGTCATACTTCTTTTTGAAACGAAATTGGAGCCAAAATAAAACGACTACAGCTAAAATGTTACAGCCATATTTTAATTTACTGTCTTCATAAATAATTAAACTTTGCGGTACTTTAATTTTCCTCGTTCGTTAATGTCGTGAGGATTTGTTAATGAATTGTGAACACGCCTAGTTCCTCTGTGTTCATTTAGTCATTCGCGTTATTTCCATAGTTTGCCTTAAGTAGGTATTCATAAATTTCTGAATTGTTTAAAAATGAGTCTTGAGGTTTAGCATTTGATTATTTTTGAAGGGGATTTATAACTGCTAAAATAAAGGTCAATATAAAATACGATTTCTTGTAGAACATGAATTTTATGAACACTGCTGTTTCTAGATGAGCCATAGTTTACCGTCAAACTAATATACCACTTGTATTCTAGTTTAAATCCTTTTTTAGTCTAAGAGTTAAGTCTATTTCTAGTTCATTTAGATTGTTTTTCTTAATGTGTGTTCACTTTATGGAAAGTTTTGATAAAATTAGTTTTTGTAGAAATTCTTCTCGAAGTAATTTTAATCGAACAAATGTGCTTGTATTTTAAATTAATTTGCAATTAATTATTTTATTTTATTTATATTTCATTTTATTATTTATGAATTATTTATTTTTTTTAATACATTTCATCGAAATTTTTGGCGATTAGGAAAAGTGTTTAGGACAATTAACTTCCTATTAATTTTCTAAACAGCGGAGAACATTGCATTTCCTAAGCAGCAAATATTTAATTGTCGCCTTTTTTATTTTCATCAATTCTGACACTGTTATACCTATAGTTACTTTCTTAACTGGATTATTAGAAGTGAAATAATCATATCTAATAAAAGCTTCGATTTTAGGTGTCGGAATGGTAAATAGTAAAACGAAATTTAAAACCTGAATCGAATATTAATTGACGTATATGAAATTTAATAATACTCGCTGCTTAAGCGGGAGCCACCTAAAACATTTACTATAACAAAGAAAAGTGCATATAACTATTTTAATTAATCCAGCTAAAGTAATTTCCCTCGTCCGGCTGGTAATTAATTATAACTAAAATGAATCTGCTTTTATTGCTTTCAGGTATCTTAATTTGTTTAATAATCTATTTATATATATACAAAGAAGAATGTTTGTTTCTGTGCTTGTTCGCTATTAACTCAGTCACTACTATAGCTATCGTCACCAAACTTTCTACTATTATTTTCTGGGTCCTGGAAAAGGTCGACGTCCACTTTCTTCAAAAAAAAAAAAAAAAAAAAAAAAAAAAAAAAAAAAAAAAAAAAAAAGAAATTTATAAAAAAAAAAAAAAAAAAAAAAAAAAAAAAAAAAAAAGAAGGATTATTAATTAAAAACTCTGAAAACGTTAATTTTCGCCCTAATTTTTCCGAACGGCAACAGTCTCGCAGGCTGGAGATAAAATTCTGCTTTTTTTCGAGAAGTGATCGCTTTGAAATTGTAGAGTTTGTTAACAAAGAAATTCTAAGTTTTACAATGAAATAAAAACAGCATTGCCAAACATTAAATACATTATTTCTGATTCCAAAAATTCGTTGGGAAGCCATTTGGACTATTCCCAAGTTCGTACTACTTTAATCAGCCGAGATATTAATTAAAAACTCTAAAAACACTAATTTTAGCACTCATGTTTTCCGAGTGGCAACAGTCTCGCGTACTGCAGATAAAATGCTTTATTTCGAAAAGTATTGCTATTGTTCGCTTCCAAATCGTAGAGTTTGTTAATCAAAAATTCCGAAGTTTTACGAATCATATATAAAGAAGAATGCCTGTTTGTTTGTTCGCGTTATTGATTTCTGATCAATTATGATCAATTTTTTTGCTGCATTTAATCAACTAAGTTTGAATATAGGTGAAATATTGGATAGAACTTGAACCTTAACGATCATTTGATTAAAAAATCATTAAAAACTGTATACCATTGTTGCTGATATAATGAGAGTGAATTAGTCTATCTATCTATTATATTAGTCTTTTTTCTATCGAAAGTTTTCATGTGGGTTTCATATTGCATCAGCCTGAAAATTGTATGAGTATGAATCGTAATTTTTGCATCCTTATTATAGAAGGATTACAGCAGTATCGTTTTCTCTGTTATTAGATACATTACTCTCAAAACTAATGTAACTGGCATCGGATGCTTCCGGTAGTAGTGACTAACGAAAAGCAACTCCCTAACGCTTTGTTTCTAAATTATAAAGCACTACGTTTTAAAAAGATCTTGATTGCCAGTCATAGAAATATATATCATTAATTCTTTCGAACACTTACTGTTGCCAACTCTGGCTAACTTAATTAAGTTTTAACATTGTATATATGTCATCCAAAAACAAAAAGGTTAGGAGCAAATTACCTTATTAAGAATACTAATGAAACTTTTATTTTAAAGAATGGAACAATTTAAGTGCTGCTAACTGCAAATTTTCCGTCTTCTAAAGATCTTTATTGCGAAAATGTAAAACTGAATGTACTCGCATACTGAGTTTTTGAGTGAAATCAATACATTAAAATTTAGAGACTTTTGTTTAGTTTTTATAATATTATTTATATTAACTATATTATACTATATTATGACTTAATTTAATTATACTATAACGATTAACTATATTAAAAATATATATTTTTTAATTTCTAAAAGGTCTATTTGTATCATTGTATTTTCTGACTGAAAATTTATAAAGATTCGAATATGAAAATGAAGTTTTAAAGAATATTTAGATAGATTTCTTGCTTTCAGTCTAAGTCGGTAATGTCTCACAAGTAAAGAAAGTACAATTCTCAAACGTTCAAAAATAAATTGCATCCAAACAAAAAAATGGAAATTCTGATGTTTTCACATCAGCAGTTTTAATCTGCATAATTCCCCCCTTTGTCTTCTTTTGACGTTATTTTATAAAAATCATTCGAATTGTGAATTGTTTTGTCTTACACACAAGACGAATAAAAAAGCATTCTTACGAGTTTTATTCGAAACGAAGTTAAAAGAAATAAAATTTACAAAAATCAAATTTTCAAGAATAGTTTGTTAGATTAAACAGAAAAAATAACACAGAATCAAAAGAAATTGGATATGAGTTTTTTAAAAGATAAATTTAATAATAACGTTCGATTTCTTTCCGTTCTTTGCGTTTAAAATTGATTTTCTTATAATAATATGATTCTATAGAAAATAAACAAAGCAAAATGAAAAAAAAAAGTTAGAAATTTATAATTTTGGTTAGAAACTGCTATGTGTAAGAAGAAATTACACTAATATTCAAACATGTATTTTAATTTTTAAATCTACGGAACCCAATGATAAATGGAATTATAAGTGTAATTTATATTTCTAATAAAATAAAATCAGCTCATAGAAAATTCGTTTAGTTTCATAATGAGGCAGAAGTTAGACTTTGCTTAACATTTTAATAGAGAAAAGATTTGCTCATTGTGAGGAAGACTAGATTCCCCTTTTAAGGAAGGCCCACCAGCGGCCTAGCGGTAAACTCCCTAAGTACTGGTAGTTCGGTCTAACGTTCGCATCCCGAGAACGGGCTGCCTGTATGGTTGTTTTAGCGGTTTTTCCCATGTGTAACGTGCAAACGAGCCAGTTTTTCTGAGAAAGTCCTCCATTAAGGTATCTATCCCCTTAGCTTAGGCAGATACCCCTTGAGGTTTTGCCGTAATCACATAAGCCAAACTGAACCTCTTTTAAGAAGAATAAAATTATTTTGTTTTTTAGAGAGAACCCCATAAAAAATTCTTTCCAAATATCTAATAATTCTCGCCCCCTTTTTTTTGTCGCAACGCAGTTTTTACGATTTCAAAATTTGGCGGCACACAAAGGAAAAAATATAATTTTGAAAGTTGTTTATTTCTTGTTTATAATACACTGTGTAAAATACACTCACGTTTGTGAAAATTGCAACACCATGAAGGACTTACGCGAGTGAGCTGAAATTTTCAGGAAATGCAAAGTAGCGCATGATATGCAAATGATTAGAATTGCAAATCCGAAGCGCATGCGTATGCTGAGCAGCGCCCTCTGAACGGCTGATGGATCCGAATAAATAGACGGCTGTAGCGAGGCGTGTATGGTTATCGGTGGTTATCTGCTAGTGGTAAACGTTAACTCAATCTGTACTTATGCCTCGTCGACGAAAGAGAGCGAGATTTGAACAACTTACAGAGTTTGAACGAGGGAGAATCATCGGCCTTCGTGAAGCTGGATTGTCGTATCGTGCAGTAGCCTCTCGTGTGCAGCGTAACAGCAGCACAGTGATGCGCGTTTGGAAGCAGTGGACGGACGAGTGTCGGACAACTCGGAAATCCGGGAGTGGACCCCGAAATGTGACGTCAGCTCGCGATGATAGACACCTGGTCCGCATGGCGCGGACGGACCGTACAGCTTCCTCTAGACAATTGGCAGCACTGTGGTCAATAGCTACAGGTGTTTCATTGTGTGCTTCATCAATTCGTAGACGTCTGCTGCAGTGTGGACTGCGCGCACGGACTCCTTTATACAGGATCCCCCTAACGCACGACCATCGCCGCCTGCGGCTACAATGGGCCAATCAGCATAGAGACTGGCGTGCTGATTGGCAGCATGTCGTGTTTTCTGACGAATCCCGCTTTAATTTGTGGTACCATGATGGCCGCATTCGTGTCAGACGCTATGCCGGTGAACGCCACCTTCCGGAGTGCATTATCGAACGCCACAGTGGACGAACACCCGGAGTTATGGTCTGGGGCGCCATAGCATATCATAGACGATCTCAATTGCTACGAATTGTGGGCAATCTGAACAGCAACCGGTATATCCGTGAAGTTCTACAGCCCGAAGCTGTTCCCTTCCTTCAAAGCTTGCCAGGCGCTGTATTTCAACAGGACAATGCCCGCCCTCATACTGCTCGGATTGTTAAATCCTTCTTTGCAGCGCAGCAGGTACAGCTTCTTCCTTGGCCTGCGTGTTCCCCGGATATGTCGCCAATTGAACATGTGTGGGATGTCATTGGTCGGCGTCTTGCTCGTGATCCTCGTCCTGTTGCGTCTGCAGACGAACTTTGGGTACGCGTACAAACGATATGGAATGCTCTTCCTCAGTCAGACATTCAAACTTTGTTTGACTCCATGCCACGTCGTGTAGCAGCACTTATTGCGGCGCGTGGTGGCCACACAAAATACTGATTCTGATCTCTTGTTCTTGTTTGTTTGCTTTGAACATTTAATCATTTATTTGTACCACTACCACTCAACTGTGTATTAAATTGCATTCAATTATGACGATTCCTTCTTGGTGTTGCAATTTTCACAAACGTGAGTGTAGTTTATGATAATAATTCTGAATGTAAAATAAAATAATACGTAGTACAAAAACAGCAGTACGGTATTAAGAGATTAATTACAAGTTAATAATAAGAATACTTTTAATGAGAAATGGGAGCTTAATGTTTTTTGATAATTTCATTTACATTTGGTGGTAAAAATGACAATGTTACTCTCATATCGTTATTTATATTTAAACAGTCTCGATCTTTTTTTCGTTTCTATGTTGGTTAATACTCAAAATCAGAATTCACACAAATAAGGTGTAGAAAATTGTAATAATATTTTTAAAGGTCTTTTGGCCATCATGGGATAATCGCATCTAATGTTAATCCAAAATTATTTACTTGACTATTCCGAATATTTTAAAATTAAATCTTTATTATTAGAACGCGAAATTAGTTCTTTTACATTCAAAGTTAATTCAAATACAAAAGTATTCTTTATCCCAAATGGATTACGAATCCAATCAATTTTTTTATATCTAATTTGAGAAATAATGATTAATTCTCTCCTCTAACGTTATTAAATGGTCAATACAAATTTTATGAACAATTTTATTAAAATCTTTTGGGACTGACTCCAACTTTTCCAAATTATCTTCCTGAGCTTTTTTCTTTCATAAAGTTATTTGCTTTTGGACTCCCACTACTTTATCTGTTGAGTTTAACACATTTTCTTTCGGCCCTTGCATACTTGAATTTGGGTTATTAAAAATAACAAAAAATGTCTGATACGTAAGCTAGTCTCCCGTCTGCACCAATCAGAACTTCCAATTTAAATTATGTACTGTACATGCCCAAAAATGCTCCGAAATGCACTCTCCTCCAGAGCACCACAATCGGCTTGGATAAAACAATTGGCGCGCTTATTATGTATTAACCGAAAAAAAAAACCCTTTAAAAACCGAATTTCACCACTTCTCATGTCTGATTAAACCCATTTTAATTTTTACTATGCACATTTCTAAAATTTAGCGGCACACTTTAAGAATTTGGCGGCACACAAAAGTGCCGCGGCACAGTGGTTGAGAATCACTGATCTAGATGTTTCCTAGAGAACTAGAGTTAGACTAAGCTTGAATTTGTAGAATTATTAATTTGATGATGGAATGATATCTTCTGAATATAAAGCATAAATTAATGAACAAACTATTAATTTATGTTAGGTTATTCGAATATGACTCTTTCAAAGTCATGAGGCTATGTGTCTGTGAGGTAGAATATCTTCATGGATGAATTTATGAAATAAATTGGCTGGTATCCATATTACACGTGGGGGAAAATCGCAAAAATCAGTAGCCTAGATTCGAACCTACACTAAGTCGAACTGTATTCAGTGGTGTTAACCACTCGGCCACTGGTGAGGTATTCAACAAAAGAAGATGTATTAAAATTTAATTAATTTTATTTGGTCTATAAATTTAATCAGTAGACAAAATTAGCCGATTAATAACTATTTATTTTAACTAACGGTTTGTCAACAGAAAAGGACAATATTTTGGACAAATTTGCACGTAAAGACTGTTGTTTTATAAAAATTTGAAGAATCACGTAAAATTGACGTTGAATTGCTTAACATAGAGTTGTAAACCTGACATATAATCAGTAGCGATACTTTCAGTTGTGATGAAATGCAAAGATAATTTAGCATGCGCTGCAGAAAAACAGAAAATAAATCCTTAAAAGGAAGATTTCGCAATTAAAAGTCTTTTCATTTCTCACTGTTTGCTAAATTAACGTCCAGCCTACATTTCATCTGCATGATGAAAACAAAAGAAAATAAAACCTGAAAGGTTTTAGGTTTTAAATTACATCCAAAGGGGCCTTTTTTAACATTTTGTGTGTTACCTTTATTTATTAAATATCCTGTTCTCCGCACTTAAACCATAAAATTCAGTTCAAGAGCAATATCGCAAAATAATTTTCAAATGAGCCAATTTTTAGAATTTCCGATACACAGTCTCAGATAATTTTTTTCCCGTGCAGTGTTGCCATTTCTCGCTTTGAAATCGCTGATTTTTCTCATCAAAAATTCGTTAAAGTTTTACAAAATATGAAATAGATAATAAAACAAATTAAAAATTAAAAATGAGGACTACCAGATGCTCACATTCAATGAAAGATTACATTATTCAAAATTTGATGGCTATGGGTACTGTCGTTTTATCACAATGCGAGAAACATACATACACTTATGCAGATTCTTCATTCTTCAATTTCTTCAAATATAATACAGGGCGATAAGATGTGATGGTAACAATTTGAAATGAAACGGACATTCAGAGTGATTCGACGCAAAATCGCAAAACGAAAACAATAGTCCCTCAGGGACAAAGACTCTTTGGACTAAAAAAATTTGAAAGCTTTCAGATTTTATATTACGCGTTTTTTTAACGTATTGTGCATTACCTTTATTAATGAAATATCATATTCTTCGCACTTAAACCATAAAATCAATTCAACAGCAATATCACAAAATATTTAAAAGAACAGTCTCGCACGCTGGAGATAAAAATGTTTTTT
Organism: Stegodyphus mimosarum; assembly: GCA_000611955.2. NCBI lineage: Eukaryota > Metazoa > Arthropoda > Arachnida > Araneae > Eresidae > Stegodyphus > Stegodyphus mimosarum. Next base: position 332,034 of record KK120341.1, read on the forward strand.
TCGTAGGATTACCATTGCTAGCCTTGAAATCGTTGAGTTTCTTAATCAAAATCTGATAAATGCTTTACAAAATATGAAGTCGATAATAAACCAAATTCCAAATTTGGGCTTCAAGATGCCCATATTCGAGTGGAGAAGTATATTATTCGAAATTTGATGGCTCTAGGTACCGTTGTTTTATCACAATGCGAGTAACAGTCCTAAATTTATGAAGATTCTTCATTATTTAATTTCTTTAAATATAATACAGATCTTTAATATTTGATGGCAACAATTTAAAAAGTCATTCGCGCTTTACAGTGAACCAACGCACAATGCCAAAATAAATTAATAACCCTGCTGGGCAAATTGCCCCTTTGGGTTAAAAAATAACTCACTTGCGCAATCTTTTACGATATTCACTATTACAGCAATCCAAAATGTAGTATACAAATGAAATTTTAAAGTACTTTCCGCATGTCTTCGTGGTGTAACTGGAAGCACGCTCGATGCGTATTCGGGAGGTTTGGAATTCGAATCCCGTCGAGGGCACTGCGGATTTCTATGGTTTCCTAACTTCGAGAAATTCTTAAAAGTTCCTATTAACTAACTAAAACCTTCCCAATGAAGAGGATCCATGATTATTTCGAAGCATAGTAAATCTCTAAGTTCTATAAAGAAGGGATACGAAAAACATGCAGCAAGTATAACAAAAGAGTACGAAACAAACAATAAGTGTACTGTATTATAGATACCAATTATATCTCTTATCTCGAACTAAACACAGTTTCAGGATAATTTGGTACACATTAAGTTACAGCATATGCTTCTTGTCCACATATGGGCAAGAATTATTTCCATTATTTATATCTATATGCAGCGTTATAACGTAAGCTATTGAATATTTCCATTACCTGCGCAGCAAAACTACGCAAATACGCTAAAAAATTTAAATACAGCCAAAATATAATAATTTATAGAAAAACTTCGAAAAATATTGAAAAATACATTTAGCGTAATTCTTGACACTGCACCATATGCCATAATCCGGAATGTAGTGATTTCCCAGCGCCGAAATTAACAACCCATTCTCATCAGTGACTTAATTAAATGCTATAACTAATTAAATGCTTAATTAAATGCTATTAATTATGACAAAAGCATCATTTCGAATCCTTCCTAATTAATGTGGTTAGTTAAACATGATAATCGTTTCAGAAATACTGATAATTTCAAAAAGTTAAAAGCAGCATTCCATACTTTCACGTTCCCTTCATATTTCAAGTAAAATAAAGTAAAGTAGAGAACAAAACTATTAGCATGTGTCAAACTATATATTATTCTTTTTACACATAAGACATAACTTATATTGAAGAGTAACAGAAAGCGTCGAGACGCGACATAACAATTTCCAGTTATAGAATGTTGGTGCATTGTTACTTTTAGTAACCTGATCAACTTTTTCCAAGAAAATTCCTCCGATCCTAAACTTCCTTAACTCGATTTTAAAAGCTGTGATTTTAGAAGCTCGCTTTACCTCCTATTTAAGCTTATAAAACGCAAACTTTCCAATTAACTACAGCCCGGAAAACTTTCGAAAATATTACTGTCCCTGAGGACATGCCACTGGGAAACGAGAATTTTCCCTTTTAAATAAGAATACGTGTCCAGGGAGTCGCTATAAAATATGTAAATCACTCGGGTGAAGGTGGATGGGATGATGAGAATTTACGCTTTACCAAGCCTAATGAGGGTTGAGTTCCAAGATACTCATGACTTATTATGCGCCTTTCTGAAGAAAGATTTGCTCGCGTGGTTAAAGGTGCTTGACAGTAACCGGAATTGTGCACCTGGTGCCCATGAACACAGAGAAAGCGACAGCTGGGAGATTTTATTATCTTGAACAACGTTTGCTAAACTCCGAGATTTAAGAAAGTGAGTTTCTGAGATTTAAGAGTAAAATAGTTTTAAACGTTCTTTTGTCTGGCAGTTGACAGCATTAAAATTAGTGCATTATGAATAGGGCGGTAAAATATGTAAGAAATAGTCCGGAGTACATTCGAAGGAACTCGAGAAAGAAAAATATGAATAGGCGGTGTTGCGTGAAATACAAATGGTGCTTTCTGTTATAAAAAATATAGGTTATTAATTGTTTGAAAAATTTGATTTTCATTCTGTAACACCATTGAGACGAAGAATGTCTTTTAATGATAAAATAAAAAAACACAAATTGTTTAAACTAGCAAGTTTGTTAACCCTTTACCACCTGGTCTCCGTTTTCTAATCATCTTATTCCACAATATGTAAATTAAATTGCTGTTTAAGAATCGACAAAAGACGGCTGGTATGGAACTTGACAAGAATATCTAAATGTGTAACTCAGTTCTAGTGACCTTCATAAAAGCGACTTGCTTTTAATTCATTCAGAATGCAAAGGAAGCTGAGGTTCAAACCACAGCTAGAGTTTTAATTTATCACTATAGCTATAAGTTATTTTCTCACTGTTTTGTGCATGCCTTCGTGGTGTAAAGGTAGCACACTCGGCGCGTATTTGAGAGGTCCGGATTCGAGTTCTGGAAAGGGCATTGCTCATTTTCCCTTCTCCAGTATCAAAAAACTCTAATGACTCTAGAATGGGGCGAGAATTAAAATGTGGTGGATGATGATTCTACACCACCACGATTTGGCAACTGGATCCCCCTAATCCCCAGTCGCCCTTTAAAAGGGAGAGTAAATAAGGTATTTTCTTCCTCCTTTCTGCATACCTTCGTGGTGTAAAGGTAGCATACTCGGTGCGTATTCCAGAGGTCCAGGTTCGAGTCCCGGCGAGGGCATTCCTCATTTTTCCCTCATCCAGCATCAAAAACCTCTAATGACTCTGCGTAGCTATTATGGCTTGTGATAGCTTTCCGGTTAAAAGTCAGACAATCCTTTTTTCGACTAAATTCCGAATGTGTTAAAGCTAAGTGCTGGTTATCTATCGTTGAAATTTTGAGTAACTTTTGAGTTTCTGAAAATACCACAATGTACTTTATAATTTAGACTAATACTTTATGATACTAATACTTGCTACTAATACTTTAGAGTTACTTTATAATTTAGACAGAACATTATCCAGGAACTAAATATTTTAATGAACAATGTAAGTTGATTTTATTTCTATTGTGATGTTTATCTTTATTAGACTTAAAAACCTATGTCTCATGGACGACGCAAAAGCATAATCTGCTGTGCGAGCTGTAGTAATGAAGGGTAATGAAAGACCAAAACTGTCTAAGCATAACGAAGATTATTTAAATTAAATTTTAAGGAAAATATTACTAAGCACTGTATACTTCAGCATTTCATTTTAGAAGCTATATCCTGATGGAAGACAAATACATTAGATCCGAAAAACGAATTATATATACATGCCAATCACACATATACAATCTTCCCTCTTTATTCACATTATTTATATGCAGGGTGTTTATAAAGCCCCGGACCCATTTTGATGTTTAATAACTCATAAAATAATAGATTAAAGTTAATAACATAGATGGTTAGATAGACTCAAAAAGTTTCATGATCCTTGTCAATGAACTTCCACATGTGCCCCCTTCGTCGCACGGAGAACATCAAGTCGATATTCAATTTCACGCCCGGTACCGGCAAGCATGTCGGCATCCACAGAGGCTATTGCGGTTGTAATTCTGGCTTTGCCAAAACAAAAACAAAAGAGCCAAAACAAAAGAGAACAAAAAAAAAGAGAGAAAAATGCAATTAATAAGTAGACAATGTTTAGAAAAGTATAGATATTTAGATTGGAAAATGAATTTATTTGAAATTAACCACACGCGCAGACGATATTTACAAAAGAAAAGATATTCAAACGTGAAAAGGAAAATATATAAGTTATTCCATCAATAAATGCCATAAGTTTGTTTATATCTTCATTATTTTATGAGTTATTAAACATCAAAATGGGTCCGGGACTTTATAAACATCGTGTATTTTCTCTTACACAAATGCGTCTTTATTCTATATAAAAATTGGCTACGCAATTATTCCAATGATGATGTTTAAAGTATCTATTATCATTCGTTTTTTTTTAATTCGTACTGGCGACATCACCGCACAACAGGGTTTAGGAGATTTTAGTAAATTTTAAAGACTTCTTCAACTTCCGTAGTAGTCATTACTGTATATTAATTACAACGGTTACGAGACAAGCCTAAAGGCAGGGAGGGCGGAGGAATTGACGTTGAAATCCATATTCTAAATTATCAGACTGTAATATTTCAAGGCGTTAAGTTTTTAATTTAATATCCAGAAAACAATTAAAATTTTTGAAATATATTTGTCTCATTATGCCGTAATTTGAATTTTATACATTTTTTAAAATCTGAGATGTATACGAATTTCTAGAACATTAATTTCATGAAAGCTGAGGTAATGTGTACCAAAAACATACAGACATAACTTGATGCGTTAAATTAGAATTACGAATTCAATATAGAGAAAATCCGTTACTATTTGATATGCTATATGGAAACGGTTGAAATAATGATACCTGGCATTAAAACTGGAAATAGTACTGCTTTTATTTAATGTGATTCCTACAATGCATAAAACTGAGTACTGAAAAGAACTCTTAACAGAAAACAAGATGGAATAAAGTTAGATTCGAATTTAATTAAACTGTCAAACAGTTACAAAAATGAAAAGAGCGTAATCGCCGTTAATAATTGCAATCTTAAATTTCATTGAAATCGTAACATTCATAAAAGTTTAGAAAGCACACTGTTTCGCTTATTACGTCAAATGTTAATTTGTTTCTAACTTTTATAGTGTTTTTCAAGTTTTAAAGCCTCATTTAACATGCAAATGACTAACGCAGAATCTCCGTACCTGATCCTTTGACATGAGGAGCAAGTTATGCTCATCAGTGACAACTGATAATTTGACCAGCGACAATCTGACTAGACAATAGGGTGGGCTGAAAAAAAAATTTTAACACTTTTATGACACTATATCCCAAAAGAGTTGCCTATCGCCTAAAAGGAAAATAAAAAAAGAGTTTTCAAATAAAATGATATTTTTCATTTGCACATCGCACTTGCAATTTTGAAACATCATAAAATTTTGATGTTTTTTGTCAATTTTTTATAGCTTTTAAACTCACTACGATCGAAACTCTATAGGTTTTAATACAAAATTTTGGGCACGAGGAACCCGAAAAATATCCAGTCAGTAAAAATCTGTAACATCAAATTATTTATTGTTTTTCGCAAATAGCTTAAAAAAGAAAAACAATTGTTTTTTTATAAAAATAACAATACTTCATAATTTTTGCTTCAAATCTATTGAAATGGTGGTTACAGTTATCAAATATTACGCATACTGCATTGTGTAAATTTAATGTACAGTTGTAAATATTGCGTTTATTATAAATGTTATATAACTGTGCATGTTGGCAACTGATTCAAACAAATTTTCACGTACTTGACAAAAACAAGGTAAAAAGTAGAAAAACTCTTGAGCTAAGTAGCTAAGTAGAAATGATTGAGCTAAGTAGAAATGATTTGCTAAATCAGTTAATTAAAGTCTACTACGTGGTCTGTAATTGGATGCAAAAAAAGGACGGCAAGATAATAATTAAAAAAATAATTCAGAGTACTTTCGAAAAACTAAAAAAGAGGACTATTATTCCTTCATACAAGAGCCAAAATCGGAACATATCGGCCATGTTTCTCTCTCTACAGGTCTTGCTAAAGACTTTGTGAGATTTATCTATTTATATTTAGCTAATAGTTCTAATGATTCATTTTAAGTTGAAAGACTTAAAATGAATTATTAGAACTCTCTTGTCACTCACGCTTTTCATGCCAGAACGTAAATGAGTTAGAATGTAAATGTTTATTGAGAAATTCGTAACTCTTCATGTTTTTTCTCTCGAAAAATATAGATTAAACGCTAATCAAATCTATATCTTTACAATTTATTAAGATTTATATTACACTATAAATTAATTATCTAAATTTATGGATTTTTTCTGCGTTATGCAAGTTAGATTTTAATAATAATAAAACTAATATAAACTCAAACTTTAATAATTCAATTCATGAAATCTTTACAACATCGTATTAGCAACAAATACATAGTTGAAATGTATTCGCAAGCCGCATAAAATTTTTTCGGGTTTGCTAGCCGCCTTGAGATCACTGCTCATTCCATTGCTTAACTTAATATAAAATTTTACTAAAATTTACGCCGGTAAAATTTTACTTCCCCATGAAAGGGAGAAATGATTTTAAAATTATCTTCGAACATATCTCGTGAGGATATTATTAAATTGACAGAAATCTGCTTTTCCGCTTTGATGCTTATACATATGTATGTATAATGAAAGAACCAGTATTAGAAAACTTAACTCAATTATGCTTTGAAAGCTGATACAAATGGTGCAAATATCGAAAAACAGAAATAATTTAAATCCATTACACATTCAAACTAGATCAAGCATTACAAAAAACATAAAAATTGTGTACATGAGCAACAACCACTGTGAATAAATAAATTAAGTCAGCATTGAGCTAAGTAATGAATAAATTCATAGAAGCAAATCCAGTGCAATCCTAAAAGGTGGTGTAAAAAATAAGGAAATTAAATATAATAAACTTAAATCTCTCGACACATTTTGTCATTAGTGTAACGAGAAAAGTAAATGAAATAGTCGATTTCAGAACTAAAAACGACACAAATTTACAAATTAAAGATCAAAACCTCAGTAAACTACAAAACAAACTGTATCCTTATCCGTCTAATCCCTACAGACTGGAAATAAAAAGAGCAAAGTTGCCTACTTTCTAAAAATCCCTCAAATCCAGATAATTATAAAGAAACAGCATCAAAACCATTCATTTGATTAAAATATAAAACGTGTAATAGCAACATTAAAATGTAATGAAAGCTATCTTTGGAAAAAATTTTGGATTATTTTCCATTATTATTTACTCGTGCTTTATGGCGGACGCTCTGAAACAAACTGTCTCAGTTTCACGTTGGACATGGGAAAAAACATGAAACCATTCATAAAACCAACACGTTCGCCGGAAAATGCTTCTTCCTCTAAAGTCAACTTATAACTAAAAAGTATTAATAGAAATTAAGAAAAAAGTATTATTAGAAATTAAGAAAAAAGTATTAACAGAAATTAAGAAAGAGTCACGTAAGTAATAAAATAAAAATAAATCAACATAAATATAAAATTATGATACACTCAAGCAAAATAATTTGTTGACCGATTCTGAATGCATCAGTTAATTTGTACTGAGTAAATTGTGCTATTCACTCGCACATTTCCCACTTTCGAATAACCCGCACCGTTTTCAGCAGTGTCTCAGAAAATTCTGATTAATGTTAGCATTTTGCAAGAATGGATAGAAAGCAAAATGCATTATGCAAGTACAGGCAGGCAATTATTGGGCTATCTGAAATCAAAAGTCAAATTGTCAAAAACTACTGAGCTAAAAAATTTTATTCAAATTTGGAAAATAACTACAGATATTAGGATTTAGTTTATGACATGTTCGATATGCCTGCGATTAATGGCTATTACGTGACGCAGACGAAGGGTAAAATTCTGTAAAACTCTCTAAAGTGTCGAGACATCAATGCTTTCGATGATCTCCACAATGTCTGTTTTGAGCTCAGGGAGCTCAGCGATGGATTCGGGTTATTTGTGTAATTTATTTTCTTTAATATTTCCCTAAAAATGAGTCACAATGCTTGAGATCAGGAGAGTATGACCACTAAGCGATTCCCATTCTAGTGACCTCCGGATACCTCAAAGCCAGAATGCGCTCTTCAAAGTGGTTTCTTTTTATCGGTCCAATCGGATCCGGCCGCGTCCTGCGTGAACCACATCTTTCCGAAATCTGGGCATCCTGGATAAGAAGGATGACATAATTTTGAAAAATTCTGACATAATATTTAGGAGTCACTGTACCTGCAATGAAATATCACACCGATTATTTCGCGAAATTACACTGCACACCAAACATTTATCCGTTTGGAATGGAGATATTTCAAAGGCAATGGAGTTCAGTGGTTGATGAGTTTGAATTTTGTACCGATAGAGCTGCAGGTCTAGAACAGTAATCTGTCACAAAGTATCCCTTAATTCCAAGCTGTTAAAAAGCTCGTCTGATCGATGTCATTGGGCTATTTTGAAACGCAGTTCTTGTTTTCTTGATATTTTCAAGAGTTTTCACACTTGGTCGACGACCAACTTTGAAAGATTGAAACAGCATTGTCATCAAAAATACTATCGGTTCCCTGGAACTTTTTAATTAGATGTTTTATTGTTACAACCCTTGGGCCGGTTATCTTCAGCTTATCCGCCGTCACAAATTTCCTTTGAGCCTCAATAGGGCTGTTCGAATAGTAGGTTTTGACTATGAATATGCGTTCAAAAATGTCGTATTTCGACACTTTCAGCGAAAACCAAACAATAATAACAATAGAATTGCGTATGTGCAAACAAATTCCAACATGCCCTTAATTACACCGCCAGGTTTAAACTGTATCTCCAATGGTTCAAAAGTTACAATTTTTTTCATATATCTCAATAACTGACATGCTGTAAAAGTATTTGTATTGGAAAGTAACAGCTGGAACTGACTACTTTTATCACAGAAGATCCGTACATTTTTTTACCTTGCAAACATTGAATAAAAATTATCTTTTCGTATTTGTATACACCGCATGATTTTCCTCTTTTAATTTTCGAAATGTTGTAGATAAAGCAGAGAAACAAGAGATTAATTACTGCCGTATTACCATACGTAAAGCTCGTATAATTTTCATTATAATAGAAGATGTTAAAATTTTACAATAACTAGCAATCTGATGTTATTACTAAACTATATGATTATTAAACGTAATATTTTTAAAGATGACATTAACATCTGAAGTTCTTCAAACAAAGTATAGATGTGCAAGGGGCCGATTAGATAAGACTGTTGAATATGTGTAATATCAGTTTCAAATCCTTGCGAATAGAATACTGCAAAGGGATGTCGGTGTTTTTCTCATGTATGATGTATATATGTCTTAATTTCATTTATGAAAACATTCAAAGAGTTTCCTCCTTTGAGTAAATAGTTTTTGTGCATTTTAACTGGGTACATGTTTTTAAAAAATAGCTTTTATTTTAATTATACATGTGTTAAAAAGAGCATAAGTTTATAAATAAGTGAAAATAAATTAAAAAGTAACGATAAATAATTTTACTATTGAAAAAGTGGAAATATGATAATTTTTGCTTAAAGATTGCCTTTACGATGGCAATGATGAGAAATAATATATGTGTTTATATTTAAACTGTTTCAAAACTTTTGCTGGAAACAAGTGATCAAAATTTATGCATCTTTTAGATTTGTCAAAATGGATTGCATTTGTAGGATATTTTTCTTTAACAGCGTCCAAAATCTGAAAAATAGTAAATCAATTGGTAATTAAAATATTGTGTATATGCATCCGATTCCACTTGTGTATATGCATCAGATTATATGAAACACACATGGATAATACCATTTAATTTTGCACAAAGGGTTATTACTTCTAACTTTGGCAATAGTTATAAAATATTACATCACAAGTTCAAAGTTGCCACAAAGCAATTTCTTAATAAAAAAAAACATTTCTAGTAATTACAACTGTCCTTCTTTATAAGTTTTTCTCCAGTTTTTCTCATATAGCATACTGTTATCTTTCGAATATCACGTAGTCATATTCTTTGGGTTTTTGGTGAACTTATGGAATGCAGGCGAGAATCACGACTTCAGACTTAATCTAATTTTCGAAACCTCTGCTTAATTTAAGTCACAGAACCATGCCTAACCCTTGAAAATATATCAAGTGAACTTGTAAGTCCATCATTAAATAATGGACACACTTATATTTTTTCCAAAAATTGTTGTTGCTGTAAAATGCCGTTACAACATTCATCGGCATTTTGAGTTTTGTTTTGTGTTCACTTTCTTAACAGCTTTTGTTTACACAACTCCGTGTATATAAGTTTGATTAAATTTCAAATATTTAAGTCTATCAGAAATTTCAAAAGCGTTTTTTTTCTTTTACGCTGGTATTGTACTATAGTACGTTGATATTTGCACCGACTCGTCGGCCCAAGAAGACACTGATTTTGAAGAAGAAGAGTTACTATAGAACAAATATTCAGCATCAAGTGCAGCCTACTTGCATCTCAGTTAGGTTTCCAGTAGTATTCTGGATTGCAATGTTATAGCAGTTAATAAAACAATCAATCAGTTTACCTTCTAATTCAATCTAACAATGGAATTTTTTAATTTATGCAGCCTGCTTCCAAACTTTTTCTGAATATGTCCAATGTATTACAATTTCTTCATAGAATTTTTATCATATGTAACTTTCATAGTGAAGAATCTCTTAGAATCAACATTCCTATAATATTCCATGTACTTCATTTTCCGATTTTTATTGGACAGTTCAAATGCGTGATACGAACCAACTGTTTCAATTCCCGAAGCTGATCCATTTAATATGCAAAAGAATTATACTCCGCTTTATATCAGTCACACTTTTAGGTACCGTTACATATTGTTTATTTTCGTACAAATAGTAGTAACTTCTAAGTCAAGCATTTTGCCAGTTTTAATGGATAGTGCGGCGACACATGCATGCAATGATGAATATGTTTTTCGTTGCCATGACCCGTCTACAGATACATTATGCTCTGTCTGGCTTTTAGCAGAACATTTAGTTTCGTTACATTTTTGTAATGTCGTCAGAAAAGCTTTCGGCATACAGTAATTTGACACGGAAACAACAACACTACAATGCTTTTCTTGAAGATGTTTATGCCAAGTGTTTTGTAGAGGCATTGGTGAATTTAAGGCTACGTAATATCTTTTTGCTGCAGATATGCCTTTTCCAATTATTCTTGTACATAACCTAGTGTTAATATCCGCTGCCTTCCCATTTTTAAAATAATGAAAATGGTTTCTTAAGATTACATTTTTTGAAACTCGATGAAAAATAAATCGAACTGAGAATTTCTGGAAAACACAACAATATGACAATTAAATGGTAACAAATATGACAGAAAAGTAATGAAAAAATATTGGTTATATTCGAAATTCAACAAACCGATTGCCTACAGTTCCATTATTTGCATCTATCTACGCCAGCGAGCCCACTATGATCACACAGAGTAGATGCTTCACGTCTGTCAACTGTAACATTTTTCTTGTAATTTGTTATCATAAAATTTCCGCTTTAGACCTGCATTTAACCATTACAGACACTTAAAAAATTAAAGAGAATTTACATTTACCAAAATTACAAAGAAAGATGTTAACAATTTTCAAAATTGGGAATCACCTTTCTAAAAACATGAACATTAGCTTGCTGCCGAACTAAGTACGATATTGAAAGGGAAAAAAGTCTTGATGTAGTTCTAAAATGTATTATAAAACATCTAAAATTAGTATAACTGTTTAAAATTAAAAGAAATCACTATGGAAAATGAGATTTATAAATAGATACGTCCTTTCAAATGCCCAATTCCATTTCAGAGCAATAAAAATTTTTGTTTACGCCATGACGCATAAATGCTTATAATTTCAGTTACACTTAACCTATGAACAAAAAAAAAGTTCTGTTTGAGAGCTTAAGGTGTATTCCTTGAAATCAAATGGTAAAAAATAATGAATTCTGGTTGAAAATCATTCTTTATGCGATTTATAGGCGTTAGGGCAATACATGTTTCACACAATCCTAACCAAGCACACATTTTACAACAGTACGTTGCGTTAACAGCACTTAAAACAACTTGAAATTAAGAAAATAAAGAATTAGTTATTTAACAGGGTCTTCAATTTTGCCTTAATTATGCACATAACCCTTCAGAAAAATTACACATAATCCGACCTCGATATTGCTTTCCATTAACTTATATATATCATTTCAACTATTAACATTGCTTTAGCATTTTTCAGACTTGCACAGAGCTCTAAAATTCTTTCCTTCTTTCTCCATAGAAAAATTTAGAACTAACTTACCCAATAATTTTTATTTAGCATAGCTCAGAAACTTAATTACTGTAATCAGTTTCCCTTATGCTTTCTTTGCGCTGAAAGGTAAATATTTAATGCCCCATAGTAAACTCTGAAACAGCTGTAGCTCATCTTCTATTTCTGATAGGTTTTCTGAAGGGTGTTTCGAACGAAATCGTAATATTTTCGAACCAAGTCCTTAAAACAATTTATTTAAAAGCATTCTAGCTTTCTAGTAAATCTTTTTTTATTGTACCACCGTATGCAAATTTAATATTACCTTAAACAAGATAAACATTTAAACGAATTGATGTTGAAAGGCAAGTTTTAGCAAGATAACTTATTTCTATTGCTTTTGCAGTGATGTAAGGCAGAAAGTTTTTCTCTTCAAGTTATTTCAAGCAGTTCTGCACTTGCATAATCTTATCCACGGAGTTTGTGTACATGGGAAAAAGTAATTGTTTAGAAAAGCAATTCGCTAATGCAGTCATAAAATGAAGAATGCCAAAGCAGATGAAACGCTACAAGATGCTCTACGTTTTTTGAAGTCTGGTGGAGTTTCAAATTATAATATTTTCAAAGAGATACATTTTTCCTGGCTTTAAAATGATAGCTTTTCTGCATATGAGAATACTGGGCAATAACCAGAAATCACAAAAAAAAAACTTGTATGAGCGAATGTAAATTTCAAATATGAAATTAATATTTTTTATCACACGACAGGGGCTTTTGGTGAAGCATATTGCTTTCTACAGAAAATCAGTTTTTATTATTTTTTGCAAGTACTTAAATTATAAAGTAGCCTGTATTTTTATTTGTTTATACATATTTAAAATTACATAATATTTATTTAAAATGTTTAGGAATATTGATTTTATTTTACTCTTAGCTCATTTTGTTTATTGTATCAGCTGTTTTTCAAAAAACGCTATTATATATTTGCATTTTCATTGATATTTTAGATTTGTTAGAGTATGTGAACTGAATTCTTTTGAAAGGTGTTTCATCTGGACTTCATTTTGATAATTATTGGCCTAATTATGAATTTCTACTTATAAAGTTTCGCTGAAAAATGCGAAGATATTTATGGGAACTTTTACAGTGCTAAAGTTAGTTTATGTAATTGATCCTAGTAAAGTAGACGAGTTACATTCAGCCGTCCTGTCAACTCCGTCAATTTTGTTTTAAACGTTCAAAATGAAATAATTTATTTGCTTTCCATGGTGCAAAAGAGCCTCATTTCTCCTTATTATTCATCGGTTATCCAAATACATCTGTATTCTTATACATATCACTCCTTACGTCATTGTTCCATTGAATCAGCTTCCCGACATATGCCTATATTTGCCTTTATCCGGTGTAATACATTGTTATATATAGATATCTAACTCCCGTAATATAAGTGTTCATTCCATTATTGTAAGTATGCCAACTTAGTTCATGAAATACCAAAAATTGTTTTGCATAGTGCCATTTATATATATCAGTAGTGTAAAAATCTTTTTTCCACATTGATTGTCATTACTTAAATTTAAATTTGAATTATTTGTACACCAAATATAGTATTAATTTAATACACTGTCATATGCATATGCACCGAAGAGCATTATATAATGACCACATTCCATCTATAACAATGCGCTCGCCCAGGAACAAAACCACTGTTCGTGAGCGGCTTTTCTGGTCCATCGTATCGACAGGCGTGTGCTAATACGCCGAATTCCAAACGAAACCCTGGCTCTCGGATGCACAGTTGGACGGAGACAAGCCGGTGGCGGGGGTATTATGGTGTAGGCAATGTTTTAATGGAGCACATTAGGACCCATAATTGCCATAGAACAATTCCTGACGTCTGTGACCTACGTGAACATCGTTGCAGACCAGGATCACCCATTCATGACAACAGTATTTCCGGTGGGGGGATGGTGATTACCAACAGGATAATGCCTCATTTCATAAGAATCGAATCATCAGGGAGTGATTCGAGCAACATTGTAGTTCAAGAAACATTGAAGTCATGGCTTGGCCTCCAAATTCACCTGACATTAATCTAATAGAGCATTTGTGGTCCCACCTAGCGTGCGGCCACGCTACCGCCTCGTAATGTGCGAGAATTGCAGGACCAGTTGGTGAGCGCTTGATACCAGATACCTCAGAATACGTATCAGTATCTTGTGGAGTCAATACCAAGCTGGGTACTGGCAGTTCTAAAGGCTAAAGGTGGTCCTACATGTAATTAACAGGGTGGTCATAATGTAATGGCTCTACGGTGTATAGCTATATATATCATGTAATTCTCCTTATATACAGGTATTCAGTTATGTAATATGAATGTTCACATGTAATACTCTGCTATTCGAAATATCTTGTAACGGAATAAACAAATAGAGATTGAACAACATGCCTTATATGCCAATGTAAACGATTTCCGCAGAAATGACGTTCAATTCCGCACGGTACGACATAGGATCAATGTCAGCTTCGCGTGTATAGTGCTCAGAATTTACAAGTATAAACAATACCTGTAAAATTAAAATTTGGTGAAACCTTTGCTTCACATAATGACTTACAATATGTTCTTTAAATTAGAGATTAATATTTAGCTTTGAAGTATAGTTTACTTCCAACTGTAGAAGGTAATACCAAGAATATAAACCACTCTTAATTCCTGTAAGTTCTACACAGTGCATCCCTTAGACAGATAGACCTTGGTTGCTTTGCATAATTTAAAAATTCTAATTCAAGCGCAGGGGAAAAAAGATCAGGAGAAAAAACTTGCATTATAGTAGGAAAATAGTATTACAAATTTTTCTGTGTTTTACAGCAGTTTAATTTGTAGCAAAATTTTGTTTGATTATACATACTTATCTTTCACTTTCAGTGCGCATGCTTTCGTTTTTGTTGTTTACGTCACCCTTACATTTGGCCAGAAGTCAGTGCAAAACAGAAGATAATGGCTTCAAACTGTATTTACTTGTAAGTTTGATAACTTTATTATCAAAGTCCAAATTAACAATTTTTACAAACAGTTTGTTGATTTATGATCGTAATTTTTCTGTCTGGATCCCGTCAACTACACACATACGTAAAGGAGGTTGCGGTCCAAAATTTCATTAGTGAGTTTTTATCAGTAAGCCGAATTAGAGTCCCCATTACACATTTTTACTATTTTAAGATGACGCATGTCTGTTCGTGTGTTTGTATGTGAGTGACGATTTTCGCCCACGAATAATCTTATATAAAACTTCCGAAAAATTCTATTTTTCTTACTTAAGCTTTCCGTATTCATATGAAAAGTCAATTTTATTTTGGGTAACATTCAACAACCGGAAGTGGTACTTTATAAACCCAAAACGACGCTTGTTTACACAAGCGGGAATTGACAAGCGGACAAGACAAATGGCACTCACTATTTTATTCCCTTTCGCCAACCTATGTATATAAATAAAGGAGGCGAAGTTTTCGGTTCAAAAATTCGATAGTGAGTTTTCAGAGAAAACGCACAAATTAGGTAACTTTGTAAACGATGTCTGTCTGGATGCGACGATTTTTTCTTTCACGGTAACTCATAAAATCATCCAAAAATGTCATTTTCCGTATTTAAGCTTTCTAAATTCATTTAGAAATTTCATTAAATTTCGAGTAAAATTAGGCAAGCGGACGTGGTACTTCACTTGCAGTCCATTACAGTTTAATGAAAAACTGCATTAAACTATAATTCGCACGTTCCAGTTTTAGTATTTAATCCAAAACTTTTCTTTTTTAGTGTTTAACACTTCTACATCAATGAGAACAACATATTAGACTTTTTCTAAAATTGGTAAAATGGAAGTGATACCTTATTTGAAGCTCTCAATAGATCTTCGAGAAGAATATATTATGATACAATCTAAAACCTCTCTCATTTGGTATTTAGAACTTGTTGATTAAGAACACTATATTCGATTTTGACTATATACGACAAACTGAAAATGTTTCTTTACTAAACTATTTTCATGGAAAAATACAGAATCACTCTAATAATAGTTTATTCTAAAATATTTAAACGCATGTTAAGATTATTTCTATATAGATGTGATATTTATTTATATCAAGCGGTAGGAAAGAATGATTTTGATAACAGCGTTTCACTTGCGGAATTTCAAAACTCTCGTTATTCAGGTATGCTACCAAAATATATTTATATGCGCTATTTACTCTCTGGTATTCTTGGTGAGGATGAGGCATTGGAGTAAAGGGCAATTCAAAAACTATTGCTTTATTTCTTAGTGATCTCGGAAAGCAAGGTGATCAGCTATAATTGTTAACTGGTACTTAAATTTATTTGGAAGTCGAAATCGGTTTAGATTTATTGATACCATAGAAATAACACAAAAGAAAATTAAATTTATGACGTGCGTTCTAACGTATTTGTTTTAAATGCACTAAAAGACTTAATTTTCTTTAATTAAAAATAATTAAATTATATCTTTTTCAAATTCCCAATAAAATAGCTATTTTAATAAAAAGAAATAATTGTAATAATAATAATTTGATTCTGTTGATATAAATTTAGAAAAGTCAATTTTTACATTTGGCTAATTATACTAAATAGCGTATAATCTAGAATTTCGCATTACAGACTGTCGTATGTGCTGGAACTACAAAATAAATTTTGTTTACAAATGATCAACCAAAAGTGATACTTTAATTAAAGCCAGTTGCTACTTAAAACACGGAATTGGGTGGTCTTGCGCTAGCTATGTTAGATTTCTTTTGTAGACAAGGTCTTCTTAATACTTCCGTGTATAATCAGGAGTTAACTGCATGAGGCTTTAGTGAAAAATGAGAATAAATAGCGAATTTAACATTTTTAATGTTTAAAAGTAAATACCATCATAAAATAACAAAGTTTATAACTGAAAGACACATTTTTAAATATCAGCTTATAAGGTATTTCTCTTGCATTCCTAGCATGCCTTCGTGGTGTAGTGGTCAGCACGCTCGGCGCATAGCGTATTCAAGAGGTCCGCAGCTCGAGTCCCGGTGAGGGCAGTGCTCATTTTTCATGTCTCTAGCATCAGATTAACCTAATGTCTCTACAGTGGCGCCCCAACTAAAAAAGGTGGTGGATGATGATTCTCCACTACCAGGATTTGGCAGTTGGGTCCCCTAATCCCCACTCGCCCTTTAAAAGGGGAAGTATATAAGGTATTTCTCCTGTATTCTTAGCCTGCCTTCGCGGTGTAGTGGTCAGCACGCTTAGCGCGTATTCGAGAGGTCCGTGATTCGAGTTGCGGCGAGGGCATTTCACATTTTTCATGTCTCCTGCTTCGAAATAGCCTGATTCCTCTACAAGCTAAATAACATAAAATTGCGAGGCTATAGCAGAAATTCATATTTTAAATTGTCTTATGCTATCTATGAGATGGGTCAATTAAAGATTCAACTGTATAAAAAGTATGGATGTGAAGAAGTAAGAACACATATTACACAAGCAAAAAATACATATTAAAAGAGAGACGGAGAGTACAAAACAGCCAAAAAAAATTCCAGAAACCGAATTATGCGAAAACAGAGAACCAACAGGCAAACAAACTGTAAAAGTTCTTCTTGTAACTTGTGTGCCTTATATATTTAAACAACACAAATAAACTCAGCACACACGTAAAAGAATGTAAGAATTTAATAAACGACAGTAAATTCTTTTTGGAAGCTTATATTGAACGCTTGAGGAATAAAAGACAAATAAAGAGGCCGAGAGCAATTTCTAACAACTACGCTACGGGAAGGGAAAAAAGAAGCTATAAACACCAGAACATGAATTTTGATCCTCACAGAGCAAAATTTTTGAATCCATCAAAATATAAAAAACAGTTTTATTTTTAATGTTTGCTTTTTCATATAATTCCAATCCACTTGATACGTACGTGATATGTAATCTAATTAATATTGTAATGTGTATAAACTCTTGTAACCTAATTTTCCTGAAACGTAAATTAACAGGAAATTATACAAATAATTCACCACTTTTTAAAATGAATATATGAAATAGACTTCCAACGAAAAAGAAAAGATCTTTTATATGAAATTCAAGAAATGAAGATAATGGAAATTGCTATATTATAACACTTATTATTATTAATATGTTAAACTTTTAATGCAGATGAAAGTGCATAAAAAGAAGAATTCTGAGATAGCAACTTGTGATATTAAAATCATTTACATTAATTATAATACTATAAAATTAATAAAGCTTATATCATCGTTACCATCTGTTTCCTGGTAAATTAAATTGAGTTTTTTGAAATGAGCAACAAATTATCAGTTAGCTTATCTAGAAATTTTGTTGTTTCAAATGAACCCTTTTTCTGAAAATAGATTTTCGTGTACAGCACTTTTTAAGATTTCGAATTATTGAGACATGCTGTTAAAGCTAATGATTGCCCGGAAGAATAAATGTAAAAATTTCATAATGTGAAGATTTGTAGAAAGAAACATTTAATAAAAAAATCTGAAAGTTTTCAGATCTTATATTACGTTTAAAAGGGGTTTTTTCAACGTTTTGTGCGTTACCTTTATTTATTAAATATCACGTTATTCGCACTTAAATCATAAATTTCAATTCAACAGCAGTATCGCACAATATTTTAAAAAGAGCATATCTTTAGAATTTCCGATACACATTTTCTTGCGCTGGAGATAAAATTCTTTTTTTTCGTATAGTATTGCCATTGCTCACTTTAAAACTGAATTTCTTAATCAAAAGCTCAGAAATGCTTTAGAAATTATGAAAAAGATTGTAAAACAAATTCCAAATTTGGGCTTCCGGATGCTCATATTCGGGTGGAGACGTATGTTATTGAAATTTTGATGGCTCTAGGTACCACTGTTTTATCACAACACAAGAAACATACATACATTTATGCAGATTCTTCATTATTTAATTTCTTTAAATATAATGCAGGGATGTAATATTTGGTGGCAACAATTTAAAAAGTGAAATGCCATTTATAGTGAAATGCCAAAACGAAATTAATAGTCCTTTTGGGCTAATAAAAATATTACATGCATATACACATTTGTTTCTAAAATTTTATCTCCATACGTAAAGAGATTTAAGTATTAAAAAGAAACTTTCTTTTCATTGTCCTTAAGTTTTACCTGATGCTTGATTCCTGATTAAGATATTTCCTCTTATGGTTTAAAAAATGTTCTTAATGCTGTTTCAAGAATTCTAGTTGGAAAATAAAGTTTTTTTTTATGTTAAAGTAGCTTACAAATTTTTTTATTAGTTTTGCAAAGTATATTTTACAATGTACAGTTCTATGAGGCTGTAAAATACTTACATAAATAAAATAAGTGATGTTTAGCATTATTAGTTATGATTTGATATCTGCTTTTAGAAGTATATAACATGGCGTTACGGAGAAAGCAAACAAACAGACAAGAGAATCTTGTATAAATTTAAAAATTATACTTTAAGAGTTTTCATCACAGGAACAAAAATGTAATGAAACTGGTTCCACATCCAACATACATACGACCTATAGCGAGCACACATATAATCAGATGCACAAGCACGATATGTAACCATATCCCTACTATATATGAGCTTAGTATGGTTTCGTAAGCACTATTTCAAATTTATGTTAACATCCTCTTGGAAACATAACGAGACAAATTAGGTGCATAGATAATCTATAGACATAACGCAAAAAACTAAACATCTGGAGCGTTAGATGAAAATGTTTATCGTAATGCGTGTTTGGATTATAATTCAAATATTATTTAAATATTTCTCTTGTATATGGTCGTAACATTATGTTTCTCTTTTTTACAGATTTACATAAAACTGAAAATTTGATAACAGCTAAATCAATCGGCAAAAAATCAGACGTGAGCTATTGGTGATTAAAGGACACATACCATTTTGCCTGTCAAAATGATTTAGGGTGAATGAAATCTTAACAGAAAGAGTTAAAAATACCTCCAAAGATTAGTATTTAAACCAAAATCAAATAAATAGAAAAAGAAAATAACGAATGAAGAATGTTTCACACGTCAAAACTTCTCAAACGTGTTTAATTTGGACAACGATTAGGGATTTTAAGCAAGGCAAGAACTATTCCATATCATGTTCTCAGCAAATCTTGAATAGTGATTATCACCAGATGTAGAGCATCTGAAGCAGAGTTACAGGATGAAAAACGAATTTCAGCTCGTAAAATACTCGTTTAGCTTGGGTCAAATCCTACAAGACAAGGATCAGCGGAAGCTTGTCACTAAGTCTGTTGAATCTAAATTTTATGTATATTCAGATGATTAATGGGAGATATGACAAGAAACTTGAATATATTGAATGCATTCAAATAGCAGTTACTGAAGGAAATGGATTTTTAATGCCTTTAGGAGCTCACTAGTACACATGCATAAAATCACCAGGCGTGTTCAAAAAATGTTGAACAAGTTTGTGATTACATTTATATATTTTCAGAATTCTCATAAAGTAATAATTCCAGTTTATCAAAAGGAATATTCTAGACTTTCTGGGTCCAAAATCATTATGAATTCGTGAAGTAAAATCTTGAGACAGTTGAGCTGGAAAGTTATATGCCCAGATTGAAATCTCATACTGAGTACATAGAGCTTGAAATATATCTTGAATATAAAGTTTTGACAAATAGTCAAGAATAAATATGAAAATTAAAATACAACATATAGGGAATTTCTCTGAGTTAGGAGATAAACATTTTTATAGACGGTTAAACATTTACAAGTTCTTCATAGAAATCTTTTTGAATTATTTTGATCAAGATTTAGTGGAATTGTTTCATCATAAGGCGAACGCAATTAAATATTAAAAATAAATTAGGGATGCATCTAAGTACTTTGTATTGTATCTAAATCTGGCATGAAATGGTTTCAGCGATGGCAATTTTGAATACTTGTGTATGATTGCACATAATTTTAAATACCTGTTTATGATTGTACATCTAGAAAACGTTAGCAGCAGCTATTTGAATGTCTAGGAAATACAAAATACTTCACTAAAAATGACCAGTGCTGAAATGATTAATAATTAGTAGTTTTCGCTAAGACTGTCATTACGGAGGCCAGTAAGTTATTTTCTCCAACAACGGATAATGACTACATCCATACATTGTAACACTCTTTATCGATTCCGAATGATTCACATAACGACAGTACTGTATGTAATTTATCATTGGCCTCAGGTAAAGTCATTAGCCATTTCCCACCTTTGCTGTTTCTATATTATTTCGCTTCAAGAATTTTGGTTTTCTTCACATGAAGTCAAATAATAGAATAATTGAACGTGCTAGGCGGAGCTGCTCAGACGGTATATTGGGAGCTAACTCCAATACTGAAGCAGCCGGGTTCGAAACCCGAGAAAGCATGATTGTAATTATCCGTCTGTAAAAGCTTGCTTTTACACTGCGCTTTCGCTGAAATAATATTCATCACTCAACGCGAGAGCATAAAGTCTGACGGAACTAATTTTTTGACACATTATTCCACCTAGCTCTGCAAGGGACGAGGCCACTTTTTTTTGCTCATTGTTGGTGGCGCGTAAAAATCTTCAAATTCCAACTTTTCTAAAAAAATTATCCTCTATTTATAAGACAAAAAACTTACAGAATTACCAGCGAGTAACTGTACCACTTTATTTTCGTGGAAATATAATGTCTGCATAACGATGTCTTCGAACAGCATTATCTGTCGTTCACATGTGGGTGAACTGCTGCAATTGTAAAGCCGAGAAATTTCTTCATGCTTGCCGAAAATAGTACAAGTGCTTTAAAGAACATATCCTTCGACGTAATTTGGCAACATTTTTTTGTCTTCATGAAGTTATTGACGATGATTAAAGATCCCTTAGTCTACACGTGCAGCCTTGTGAAAAGACGAGATAAAGAACGGTCAAGAAATGTTTTTTTTCCTTCTCTTATGAACGGTAATTTTGGTTTTACAATAAAAATAATATACATATAATCAAGAAATTAGTAAGTTCATTATAGCAGCTACTCAGAAATAAAATTAACAAAATGTACAAAGGCCTGCGTGGTGTGTGTTCATAGTAAAACATAATGGACTGTACAGGTAAGTAAAACTGTTTTAATATTATTGAAGGTTAACGTCGATAATTCTGGCATATTTTAACAGTTGGGTTATTGCCCGTACACAACGCATTTAAACGCTTATTTCTAGTTGGAATTCATTTGTTTATTACGCGCACTCAATAAATTAAGTAGGTAATTTTGGAAATGTTATCTTACATATTAAATTTAACTTTTGCTATAATTTGCGGCACATCTCCACAACATTACAGCAACTTCATAGAAGACAACGGTGGCCGCCTATTAGGTATCTCCACGATACAATTGTGTAAATTTCCGATCTTTGGAGTGGCCAGTGTTGCCGTTGAGGGAAAAATATCCGAGGCGTAAATATGTAAAGCAGTTGTTAATATGAAAATCTTTACTCGAATTTGTTTCCAAAGCAATAGATGCTGAATCGTATAACTTTCACATTCAAGAACTGGAAAAAATTGCAAATTTAACAGTTTTGGCATGTGTTGCTAACAGTTCTTTTTCCAATAATACACTCACGTTTGTGAAAATTGCAACACCATGAAGGACTTACGCGAGTGAGCTGAAATTTTCAGGAAATGCAAAGTAGCGCATGATATGCAAATGATTAGAATTGCAAATCCGTAGCGCATGCGTATGCTGAGCAGCGCCCTCTGAACGGCTGATGGATCCGAATAAATAGACGGCTGTAGCGAGGCGAGTATGGTTACCGGTGGTTATCTGCTAGTGGTAAACGTTAACTCAATCTGTACTTATGCCTCGTCGACGAAAGAGAGCGAGATTTGAACAACTTACAGAGTTTGAACGAGGGAGAATCATCGGCCTTCGTGAAGCTGGATTGTCGTATCGTGCAGTAGCCTCTCGTGTGCAGCGTAACAGCAGCACAGTGATGCGCGTTTGGAAGCAGTGGACGGACGAGTGTCGGACAACTCGGAAATCCGGGAGTGGACCCCGAAATGTGACGTCAGCTCGCGATGATAGACACCTGGTCCGCATGGCGCGGACGGACCGTACAGCTTCCTCTAGACAATTGGCAGCACTGTGGTCAATAGCTACAGGTGTTTCATTGTGTGCTTCATCAATTCGTAGACGTCTGCTGCAGTGTGGACTGCGCGCACGGACTCCTTTATACAGGATCCCCCTAACGCACGACCATCGCCGCCTGCGGCTACAATGGGCCAATCAGCATAGAGACTGGCGTGCTGATTGGCAGCATGTCGTGTTTTCTGACGAATCCCGCTTTAATTTGTGGTACCATGATGGCCGCATTCGTGTCAGACGCTATGCCGGTGAACGCCACCTTCCGGAGTGCATTATCGAACGCCACAGTGGACGAACACCCGGAGTTATGGTCTGGGGCGCCATAGCATATCATAGACGATCTCAATTGCTACGAATTGTGGGCAATCTGAACAGCAACCGGTATATCCGTGAAGTTCTACAGCCCGAAGCTGTTCCCTTCCTTCAAAGCTTGCCAGGCGCTGTATTTCAACAGGACAATGCCCGCCCTCATACTGCTCGGATTGTTAAATCCTTCTTTGCAGCGCAGCAGGTACAGCTTCTTCCTTGGCCTGCGTGTTCCCCGGATATGTCGCCAATTGAACATGTGTGGGATGTCATTGGTCGGCGTCTTGCTCGTGATCCTCGTCCTGTTGCGTCTGCAGACGAACTTTGGGTACGCGTACAAACGATATGGAATGCTCTTCCTCAGTCAGACATTCAAACTTTGTTTGACTCCATGCCACGTCGTGTAGCAGCACTTATTGCGGCGCGTGGTGGCCACACAAAATACTGATTCTGATCTCTTGTTCTTGTTTGTTTGCTTTGAACATTTAATCATTTATTTGTACCACTACCACTCAACTGTGTATTAAATTGCATTCAATTATGACGATTCCTTCTTGGTGTTGCAATTTTCACAAACGTGAGTGTAGAATTTCTTACATTCCTAGAAAGTTATTCTGTTCTCCAAATACACTGAAATTTGTTTTGAACTGTTTGAAATTCATGTATGGCTTTTACCGTATTTCGTGGCGCAGGAACTCAGAAAGTATCTCCTTGGTAAAGAACAAAGAGTTCAAATGGCAGCTTCAAAGCGAGGAGGACTCCCGCAGCGAACTGAAAGAAGAGAAAAGTAGTTTGGGGTTTGGCAGGGAATGCCTGAAAAGATGGAAAGCTGGTATTATAAACTAGTAAATTAAAATAGAGGAATTGATGATTGTTTTGAAGTTCCTGTGAATTAACAGTGAAAAGTGTGATAATCTGAGAAACACTAAAACATTAAAAGTTGAAGATGAAAGCAACTTATTAAAGGTATTGAGGAAATGGAACACTCTGTATACATCAGTTCTCACTTCTGTGCCATTAAATGGAAGCTGGTTCCGTGAAGCACTTCTGTTGGGAACCACAGAAATTTGACCCTTTACAGCCCTACTTTAGAACATTGCGAGATGATTAATAGTAATCCTTTTCATGAATGAAATCCGCGCTGAATGATCATCTCAAAACAGAAGAAAGAACATTACAAATAAATTTATCAAATTCATAGTCTTTGATGTTGATTACAAAAATGCACCTCTAGCGAAATATTAAGTATTAACTGCATCGAATTTAAAATTTGCTTCAGTTGATTTAAAACATGAATTAAATTGTTGAATAACGTTTAAACAACTTTCGTTAGCAATAAAAAGAAAAATTAAGCCATTGATATGATCCTCCAAATTGTTCAAAATATTTATTTTAAACTTTTGTCTTTAAACTTTATTTTCTTTTCTGGATTCTTAGAATAAATTTCGCGTAACCGCAGCGGAATCATTTATGGTCATTGAGCAGAAGGCCATAATCACACGTGTCACATTTTCTCATCTAATTTATGCGTAATACTAATTATATTTGACTCTTATATTTCCTATGCGTTTCGAAATGAAAAAAGGAAATGAATATAAATTAATCGAGATGCAGCGTAAATTAGTGACTTTTTTCTAGATTTTTTATTACGGGATACTTATGAGGGATGTTTAGATATGTAGAAAAACCGATATGGGAAACGTTCTTACGGGTAATTGCTTGTTACCAATGTTTTTTTAATACATTTATTTCAATGATGGACTTATTAGCAACGCCAATGCAGTTCAATGAAATGAATTGAAAGATAGATATAAATGAAAATGAGGTCAACAAAGTGAGATAACGAGCTATTTATTTACTTTTTCAGTATACCATCTCTCAGTTTTTTAAGTAATTATTCATATACATTTTGAATTAGAATTTCACTCAATTACTTTATAGAGTACAAAAAGTACTTTAAAGATGTGTTGAAATGAAATAGGGCAGGGATGGGCAAACGTTTTCGTTCGCGGGCCAAAAATCGAAAAAAAAAAGTTCGGCGGGCCAAGGTAAATTTTTCTAAAATTTTAAAAACATATACAAGTATTACAATTTAAATATGTTAATGAGAAGAATGAAATTGCGCTTTCATTTTTAAAAGTTTCTTATATTGAGGTTCGAAGTGAGATGTACTGATTCTAAGGAACGAGGCTAACTGCTCATCTGTCACTCTACTTCTTAAATAATTCTTTCTAAGGTTCATTGTTGAAAACACTTGTTCACATATATAAGATGAAGCAAACATAGCACTGATTTTCTGGGCGTGAGATATTAAATTCGGGAAACTCACTTTCGATAATGATGTTATATTCTTTGAAGACTGCTACAGCTTCATTGCAGATGAGACACACTGGTTTATCTTTTACAACTGTAAAAAATATTTCTAGGTCCATTCATCATTAAAAGCATGGCATTCTGAATCAACTTTACGTTTTTTAGTAGACATTTTGGGGTTGAAATATTTTACGAATAACCCAAACAAGCACTAGCTACGCTATACTTTTAACAATTTCAAAACCACTATTCACAATGATGCTATATGTCCGCAATCTTTCCATACGCAATCAATAATACTAGAATTCGCGACAAAAGAAAAGACCGCTGGCTGGAGCTTAAAATGCGCAGTCTGCCAAATGTGAGGTCTGATTCACTTATATTGGATTCGCATACTTCTCCCCGAAAAACAGATAACGATTCTTAAGCCAATCTACAGCATAACTACCAAAGTACTTCCGCGTTTAACACTTTACCAATTGAAAGGTGTTTGTGCTTGCTATTTCCATCGATTTATGTTTTGTAAAACAAAAATAGAGACAGTAAAAAGATCATCAATAATTTGAACAAAAGGAAGAAAAAAAGTAATATTTAAACAAAGTAGAAAAGGAAATGGAGATATAATATTTAAATATATATTTCTTTTAATTTGTCTCGGACCGGCAAATTAAGATTCTATCCGCGAGCCGGATACAGTCTTCCAAGGGGCCGGATTTGGCCCGCGGGCCGTAGTTTGCCCATCCCTGAAATAGGGTATCCAGATAAAATGAAATCACATTTTTCAACATTTAATTACAGCCAGCATTTCAAGCTAAATAAATTTCTGAAAATGGCAGCGGTAAAGCTGCATAATTTTTCCTGTAGAAAGACGAAAATGGCTTGGAAGAATGCTAAAATCTAAATTTTCATAATTTTCTGTCTTTATCACATTACAGACTTAAGTTAATTACGAAGTTCTTAATCTAGATTATAATGCCTTTCGATATTTACAGAAATTTCAACTCTTGGTAACTTTTAAAAATGAAAATCACTGTAAGTAATATTACAACTAACAAGCACATTCATATGTTGCTAATTTGATGTCTTAAAACAGGCTTTCTCAGACCAAAAGCCTTTTTGGACCGCTTTGGAAATTGCATTTCATTCCGGAGAGCCGCACTATAAGTACATATATATATGGAATGTCTAGATGAAAATTTAAAACAGAATACATTATTATTATAATTTTTATTGTTCTTCATAAATTAACAGTAGAACAATTTTACCATTTATGCCTGTACATAAATAATCATTAAATACTAATAATTAACAAAATCGAATATTATTATATTTACTGTAATTTGTCAGAGGGATATTTTTTTCTCTTTCCC
>KK120341.1:359240-374900 GCA_000611955.2 Stegodyphus mimosarum
TCTCAGTTCGTGCATTTAAACAGCCTATTGGATGCTGCAAGTTTTCGTCAGTTAAGAAAATCCACGATTTGTACTTCGTAAAGTTCATTTTCGGACAAAAAGAGAAGAATAAAAGAGATTCGTAGAGGTAAATTTGTAGAGATATTAGGTTATTTGGAAGCAGGAGATATGAAAATCGAGCAATGCCTTCGCTGGGACTTGAACCTCGGACCTCTCGAATACGCTCTGAGCGTGCTGACCACTACACCACGAAGACATGCTAAGTAGGTGGGAGAAATACCTCATAAACTGATCCCAAAATACTCACAACGTTTGAAGTCATAACACCCATCAAAGGTTCACATCGTTGTTGTTGCGTTTCCCGGTTCAGTTGTTACTAAAATTATTGAATGACGCCGTATTCATTTACACTTTATAGAACTTTCCAGAACGATATATAAACATTAAAGCAGAATTTACTGCACTTTTGATACGACATTTTTCTATTATTCGGAGAACGATGAAGAAATCGGCCAAAGGGAATGGGGATTTTTTCCAAAGCTCATCTCCGAAAACAGACATAACCAGTTGTAAGATCTGGCTGTCCCAACTTGTCAGAAACTGGGGTAGTGACTGCTACTATGTGTGAATTTACACAGAAACGTAAAAAGGGGTTGAAGCCTTTTTTATTTTATCTTTAAAATGACAAATGCGCCTACTTGACGCTCACAAACTGCGCCAACCCGGCGGCTCAACTCAAATAGAACATAAAACTGAAAGTTATGACTAGCTGAACAAATATCAAAACACTACCGACGAGGCTCTGCGATCCTAAACTCTACCGTGTTTTTAATTACTGCTGAGATTCAGCAAGATTACTGATTAAACAGTTGAAAACTAGCACTTCTGCAAAGCTAGGCACACAGGCCGACACGTACCGATCTAAATTCTACCGAGGAACCTTACTAGCGTAACTTCAAAGCAAGACTCTCACACTCTGGTTTCGTCTACTATTTAATTCAACTAGCTTCCGCTAAATTTGAATAAACTGCGCGTGCTACTATAATTTACATACTCTGGCACGGACATTTCTAGGGCAAAATGAAGGCTAAACAGGAAAGATAACTTAAAATAAATGTTAGTTAAAATAAACATAAACCCTACACAATAACAAAGCAAGTATCAGTTGTTACTAAAACAGTCATATAGTTACACAGCATTGTGATAGTTCGCACTATTCTACAATTTTATTCGAGTTTGGTAAAACTTTGAAATTTAACCTCGAATAAACAGTACGAAAATCGCTATGTACCCGAGATTTGCAAAATGTTACCCCATACGCTAAATGGAATATCTTCAGTATGCCTAAAGCGCGGGAAATGCCATTACGTATACAATAATATTCTTATATACAAGCCGCTTGAAATATTTAAAAGACGATTATACTGTTTACTTCCAAAACACTGAAAACTATAACCGAATAACATTATTGACTTTTTCGTCTTCCTGCTTAACAAAAATCAAATTTAAATTTAGTCAAATCAGTGTTTTACCAGGAAAACAAGAAATATGTTAAATATTGAACCATGTAATTTAAGAATTAAATTAAGCAGTTTTATGCAAAATATTAAAAACATTGTCTCAATACAGCAACTAAAAATCTATTTATTTTTGTAAAATTGAAAATAGTAATAATAATAATGCAAAAAGAAATAAAGCAAAAATCTAATAAACAATTTTTTCTAATTTAAAAAAAAACATATATTCAGTCTATTTATAAAGCTATTTATGTGTAATTATTTGTGTTGTCATTGTAATACGCTATATACAGTACAGAAAAATTTAAGGGATTCGATGAAGAAAACCATCGTTTAAAAGGGGTCGATGCAAGGAATAGACTGAAAATATCCCTGTTTTAAACTGTCATTTACTTATAACACAGAATGAAAAATGATATTTCTTCATAAGGATATAAAATTTGCAATAATCATATTTTAAACAAAATAACATGGTAAGTAATTCATAAGAATTATTACATAAAATGAAAAACTAGTTATACAATTGTAAAGAAAATATATATATCTTGCATGCAACATTCTTTAAGTCTTTACCGAAGCCTAAATTTAAAGTAAATTGTTTATGTTATTCAAATTTTTCTACTCACTAATTAGAACAAAATTAAAAGAAACATATTTTACAGTCTCTGTGGCAACCTTATCACGCTACATAAAACACACGTAAAAAGCAACTTCAAATTTTGCCTTGGTAGGAAATTATAAAAATTTTATTCGAAAAGGAAGAAAAAAATTTCTTGTAATTAAAATTAATGCAACCAAAGCTTAATACTTAATTAACTTATTAAGTCTGCAGTGAGTACGTTTCTCTGAGACATCTTCTATATCAAAAAGTTCTTTTTCGAAATGGCTGATGAAGTTGCAAGCATTCTAAGTAGTTAGTTGGTGAAATTCATTACATTATCTAAGATATGTCGTCTCATAGCTGCAAGTCTGTTGTTTAAGAAATACGTAAATGACTTCATTTAATTGTATTTTTTAGTTTTCTAACACAGACGTATGCTTTTATTACATCAGCCGCCTTTTTATTTCCTTGTACAAAATAGAAAGGAAGTATTGCTAACGCGAAAAATTTCGGGTATCATATTTCAACAAAAATATCCATTCTGACAGCTACTGAATGCAATTTAACGATGATTTTGCGTAACATCTGTACGTAATAACAGAATAAAGGAATCTTTCCCCTACCCCCCAATTATAAAACTGATTTAAAATGGATTCTGAAGAGTTTTTTTTTCGAGGTGTTTGTGCGTACGGTACGTACGTATGTATCTCGCATAACTCAAAAACGAGTAGCTTCAGAATGTTGAAATTTTGTATATAGGACTGCTATAACAAACAGATGTGCCCCGCCTATTTTCGTTGCAACTGACCACACCAAAGGTATATAAATATATGTATATATAGATACACTCTGTTACTCGGCTGAGTGATCTCAGTTTCTTTATTCTTCTATGTTTGAAAATTGTACTTTCTTTGCCTTAAAAATGATTGAATTAACTTATTTTCATCTTCTGGTTAAAGTTTTAAGGGCTTAACACACAGTAAAATTAATACCTGTAATACTTAATACACGGTAAAATTGCATGCAATATTTGTAGAACTATCAACAATTTAAAAGTTGTTTAAGTGCAGCTAAGAAAATTATTTTACCATATATCAGCGATATTTGTTTACATTTGAAACTTAGCAGAATAGTGGATTTGTTGGCAAACGCCTTCTTTTTTTATTGCGAATTAAATCATTAAATCCATTCTGAAATTTATTCGAGGATATAAGTATTTGAGATTTACTTCGTAATTTTTAATATGGATATTTTGAGTTTGTATGTACCTTTCTTTGCCTTATCGCGACGTGAGATCTGAATTAATTGAATGAGAAATACTGAATCGTCTGTGAGAAACTGTGTTTTTTTTTGCTTGTTGTTTGTTTAAATTATTTTATACATCGTTTTAGATTTATTATAGTATTTGAATAGAACATGTGGCAACGATTAGATAATTCTTCAGATGATATAATTTTGTGCATTCTGAGTTATAAAATGAATGAGATGTAAGGCTGTTAAGTAAATTTAGCATCAGAGTGTCGCCATGGTAAAAAAATATAGTGAATTTTAAAGAGCGCATTTATTCTACTGTGGTTTGCGCGCTGTCGACGAATTAGATTTAATTCAATCCAATAAGTTGAAGTGTAGAAAACATGCGTATGATTTAATATTCCGTACGAGGAAGTCATGTGGTGTATACAGCCGTTTTTTATACATATTTTCCATGCTTTTTGCTCATGGAAATGGAAAATGATAAAGCGAGATTTTTTTTATAGCACACTTATAAATGTCACTTATGTGTCAGTTTTTGAATGTGTCTCTCAGTTTTCTTTGATACAACTATGCATGGAAGATGTGTTCCGTTTTAATGGAAATGTTGAACATAAGTCTATATTATCAATAACTTCTCAGCTCAAGTTTGAATGAAGCAAAATTATTCAATATACTTTATTAAACATGCAGAAAAGGGGAGTAGTGTTGTACCAAAGTAAAAGAAATTTCCGCGAATTGTAGACCGAACACTATATAACTGTTATTATGGCAAGAAGAGTTCTTTATTTTGTGAAGATTCTTATGCTAAACGCAACGTTAATTTTTTTAAGAATTTCATATCAGCAAACATAGGTACTTTTTATTTTTCCCTCAAGCATGCGCGGTACACCTGACATTTCAACGCATTATAATAACTTATACGTAATAAAATAGCCCCACCACATTCAAGAATTAAGACCACTTAATGCTGGAAGTTCGATCTGGGTTTGATCCTAGGCGAACAGTCTGGCTGTATAGTTGATTTTCGTAATTTTCCTCATGTGGAACAGGAATGCGACCCAATTTACCTTATAAAGTTTTCCACTAAGACATCCTTTCCCTAGGAAGATAGCCCTTGTGTGTTCTGCAGCATTCGAATAACCTAAGCTAACCAAGAATATAATAAAATGTAGTACAATGGAGCAGGGTGTTCGCTTATGTTTTTTTACATTTATATATTGTTTGACATTGGTCCGATTCAGTTCTATGTATTTGAATAGTAATATATTAATTTTTTACGTCACATACGGTTATACATAAATACGGTTATACGTCGCTTTTGTTTGACTTTCTGCATTAGTTTTATATCTCGAAATCCCACATTTAGAATATTTTCCGCAGAAATTGGGACTGGAGAAGAAAACATCACAGACTAACAGAAATTAAAAACATGTTAATGAATAGATGGGATAGTTCGAAGAAAACACAAATACTGTTTTTTCTGTTCGCTTAACACAGGAGGCTGTATTAAGTAAACAGAGAGCAGAATTAATTGATACAAAATGTCAAAAGGCATTTTCATTAAAAGATTAAATTCAAATCTTAAAAGAATTTGATAAAAATACTTGTTTGACGAAAAAAGAGTTAGCAAAAAACTAGATATTCCTGTGACAACAATAAAAAACCGTTGTTTATTATCGAAAAAAGTTGAAGGAAAAGCAGAAATTTGTGCACAATCCGCTTCAAAGAAATTGTAAATTTAAGATGCAAAATTTCCTGAGGCTGAAGTAGTTTTACTAAAATTTTTCATTTAGTGTCGTGCATCCAATATTACAGTGAATGGCCCCATGCTAATCGAGGAGTCAGAAGAAATAGCATTTCAAATAAATGTGAAGAAAGTCTGCTTTTACCTCAATGACTGCGCAAATTTAAAAATGTTACTTTTTCAAGATGGTAATTCAAATAAAGCTATGACTTTTTGTTCCCATTTTACGTAACTGCGTACAGAAATTTGCATTCTTATGATTTTAAAAATATTAAATTTAATATCATTTTGTATTAATATCATTTTTCTAAAAATGAATTAAGAAATGATTTTTTTAAATGAAATCCTTATTTTAAAATTAAAAAATGATATTAATATTTTATTTTAATTATGAAAAAGGGTTTTATTGTTTTAAATATTAAAAGTGGTTAAATATTTGTTTAAAATATTATTTTTAAATTCGTTTGTTCGTAGTTAATATTTTAAACAAATTGGAAGTACGATAATAAAATTGTGCAATTTCAGTAGTAGGTGAGTAGTATCAAACCTCGGCAGCTAATATATATCTGCTTTATATCTTAAATTAAAATTTCGTTTAAACGTTTTTCCTTGGAAGACATAAACAGTGTCCCAGTGTGTTAATATTTCAAGGGAATAGTTGTTATTTGCTGTGAAAATATAACTACAAAACAGCTATACATATATACAGGAGGTATTGAAATGGTGACTGAATTCTGTACTTCTCTATATATTAATTCTGAGCATTTAAAAATTCGTATAAACTGTTTTTAACTATTTCAAAATGTTGTTGAACTTACAGGTGAAAAAGGGAAATTATTCTAATGTACAGAAAATTTCTTCGCCACTTACAACAGCAGTGAGTTATTAGATAATAGTACTAAACTTTTATTTTCTCCTTATATCTTAATCTTTCTAGGAAGTATCTACTGAATTTTATTTTGCTGCGTTTCTGTGGGTTCATGGATTTGGAGTGATTGACAACAACATTTGATGACGAATGAAAATTTATTTATTCCCCAGTATAACACAGGAGAGTTCCAAAGACACATTTACAGGCGTCTAAAAACTACGATAAACACGCTGAAACAATCAGCAACACAGCGGTCTGGTTATCAGGCTATAACATATATAAGAGAGCTTCACGGTAAACCACTACAGTACAGTTCTCAACTCGGTTTGGTCGTTCTCGGAACTCAGCGTACTCTCGAGACTCTCCAAGCTACAACTCGCGATGCACTCAACGATACACTCAATAGACTCAACGATGCACACTCTCGATATACTCGACTCTAAACTACTACTCCGCATACAAACAGAGTTTATATAGCTTTGGGCTTGCCTTCGAGAACATTCTGGGCCAAACCGGTAAAAATTCGTTCTGGAATGTTCTCCATCCGTCTATGGCGTAACGACAATTTTGTCGCCAAATGGGCGATTTCTTGCCAAATATGGCGACCCTGTCTTCACTTGCTATTTTCTCACAACCCTAATAACGCTTTGCAAAGAAGCTATCTTTCCGCAGCTGGGTATTTTGTAACAATATGTAACAACTGGCATGGTCTCTGTAGACCGCGTGAAAATACACTCAAAATTCCAACCATTTTAGAAAATGCTGAAAACTAGATTAAAAAATACACAAGAATTGAAATTTTTTTAAGGGACCAGCTATAGAAATAATACATGAGTTCTATAGTAAAAAATCGCTAAACTATTCAGACAAAGTGCTTAATTGACGAAGCATATATAATTAGCATGTCAAACCTAAGTTTTTATATTTTAAGTTAAACCTAAATTATTCACGTTTTTTGCATTTTCTATTTACGTGGGTTTTCCAAGAAATTTTTCAACATTTTACATTATGCGCAAAAAAAGAGTTATGTAGACGACTATAAAAGAATTAGTGTGCAGAAGACACTCTCAAAAACAAATCTGAGTAAAATTTAATCATTCGTTTTCGCCAAAAGGAAGATTTTGCAGATTCATCATTTTGGCTTGGTGAGGACTATATGCTTACAAATATTCCACATTTCAAACAGATTCTGAAAAAAAAAACTCCAAAATTTTTGCAGACAAATTTACTGCACTGATCAACATGTACTGTCATACAAACACAAATCGAATAAGGAATATGTCAGGCAAGCGAAGATATTTTAAATGACACGACGATGCAATTGCCCTATGTTATGTAATTCCAAAATTGAAAAAAAAATCACTTTAAGTCTTTCGTCCTTCTAATAAATTTTTGACGGTTGTTTGTCACAGTATCTTTTGCGACACACTGTTTCAATTTGATCCTTTTGAATAGCCTGAACTTTAAATTTCACATTGATTGTATTGCTGCTTTTATGATTTTTCATTATTTATTAGGATGTTCCTGCTAGGACAATGATATTTTTAAGTTTAGAGGTTAGTGTAATATTATTGTATTAATGAAAAGTAAACCATGAGCTTTCCAATAACTAAAAATGAGATATCCAGCAAAATGGAATGGGTTTTTGAGGTCCATTTTGATTTACTCTTGAAATAAACCTGTGAATATTTCTAAACAAAAAACGTGAAAATGTTTCATCCTTTACACCTAAGAAATAAATACGTTTATCGCTTTTTATTTCAGGATACATATTTTTATTTTATGGTATGAACGTCTTATTAATTTACACTCTTTTAGTATAACATTTACACTCTTGTGAAGTATAACATTTTATTGCTTCTACAATATAAAATAAATGTACTGCATGCATACAACGCAGACTTTTTCTCATAAAAGCAGAAAATAACAGTTCCAATTAGCTATAGAAAACATGCTATAACATTAAGAGGAACGTATTTAAAGGTTTAGAAACGGGAAATAATGTTTGGAGGTAAACATGAAAATAAGCACTTTTAGCTGACTTGGGATCAAAGAGAGAACGCGGTGTAAAGTTTGCACTATAAAGCTTTAATATTACGTCTCTTACACCATAGAAATACTTACAAACTACGCTGAATGATACAGTCTCTTTGATTGTTTCCTTCAAAGCATCGCTGTCCGCATGGCATGCGAAGGTCTTGTTGTCTGGATCCTAAAAAAACAAGAAAGCCTTTCAGATAATTTATGCATGCGTATAATCAAATGTCATTCAAAATTAAGTGAGTCAAGAAAACAAACATTAGATGTAGTAGGCTGAAATGAAAATTAATTCTTAATGTTAAAGCAGAAGCAGATGTGATAGCTATAAAATTGTAAAGGCAGCATATTGCAGATTATAGAAGGAAGATTCAATTAACTGGCAGGCTGGAATATTTATTCAGTTAGAATCTCAATAAAGAATTTTCGCGTGATGCATTCATTCTATATTACTATGATGGTTAAAATTGAAGCCACAGCTTTATAATTAAAGTTGTAAGGTGCTACAACTGAAACCTAAAGCACGATGTTGCAGGAAAAGAAGATTACATGTTTCAGAACTTGATGCAAATTTAAAGGTTAGGGATGTATTAGCAGGATGTGAAACAACTTTTGTTAACAAAGTTTTAACTAGATGCTGAAGAATACTGCTACCCCAGTGTCTCAGCGAATAAAACTAAACTGAAATCTAACGGAAGGAATCTAAAGGAAACATAAATGGTATTTTAATTCAATGCACAAAACTATAAAAAACTGCAAAAGATCCGCAAAACTTCGCGAAGGAAGCGGATTATAAACACTGACGAGGATAAAATTAATGTTTTTGAACATTTTGATTTTTATGATTTTTTTTTAAATTCAAAA
This sequence comes from Stegodyphus mimosarum, assembly GCA_000611955.2. Lineage (NCBI taxonomy): Eukaryota > Metazoa > Arthropoda > Arachnida > Araneae > Eresidae > Stegodyphus > Stegodyphus mimosarum. Next base: position 368,129 of record KK120341.1, read on the forward strand.
TTTTATTTACTTACAAACCATTTATTTTAAAACCGTTGCATATGCTATTTTGATTAAAGAAATTATTTTTAGAAGATTTATTATAACTTGAATGTTATTGCTTGTTATTTATTTAAATCAGGGGTCGCCAAACTTTTTTGATCATCGCCCCCTATATAATTTTTTGAAATCTCCATAGACCCCCACAAAGGTAATTTTCAGGTAATTAAAATAAAACTATATATTAGTCTAAATATTTAATAAATCAGAAACAGTAAGTAAAGTAGCTACAGATTTTTTACTTCTTAATGAAATGAGTGTGCTTGTGTTTCTTGGCAAGGTTTGCTATATTGGGTTCGAAATTAGTCAATTTTAACCGTAAATCTCCTCGAAGCTCCACATTTAATTTATTTCTGTTTTTAGTTAAAATTGAATTAATGTGACTGAAACCGGCTTCAACCATATACGAACTTGGAAACGCCAGCATAAATGGCTGAACCATTTCGTAAAGTTTCACATATTTTTGCTTTATATTTATATTAGTCCAAAATTTATGTATTGTCAAATTTTTAATAAGCGTTTTTGCTTCAAGATCGGACAATAGTTCAGCAAGCTCATCTTGTATGTTGGTGTCGACGTTATCAATTTGCGCCGAAAATGGCGCAATAATCCAATCAGGGATGCCGATGTTTTCCAAATCAACAAAGCACAGTTTAAAATCGTCGCTTAATTTGCGTATTAAGAACTGTTTTTCCTTCGAGTCCCAATAGACCCCCATTCGACCGCTTGGGTCAGATAGACCCCTACTGTTGTTAAATAGACCCCTAGGGGTCTATATAGACCACTTTGGCGACCCCTGATTTAAATCTTCAAATTAGTGATGTTTTTGATTCCTCGAAGTTAGGTGTTCAAATCCTTTTCCTCACCCATTCTTGCACTAGATTTAAAGTTTACCAAGTAAAATGTTAGAAGAGTGCATTGGGTTATAACGAATCTTCACAGTAGCAGTCCCTAATGATCATGGTTTTTTATAACCATGAATTATCTGTAATTTTTCTTTAATTTCCATGTTTTTATGCATATCTTAAACATAAATGGGCCAATAACGGCCGAGTGGTAAAGTCGATGAACACTGATAATTCGGCCGGGTTTCGAATTCCGGCGAACGGGCTGAGTGCTGGGTCGTTTTTGTTGTTTTCCCCATGTGTAACATGTATGCGAGCCAGTTCACATCAGAAGGTCCTCCAGGAAGGCATCCCTTATCTTAGCCCTAGTGTGTCTTGCCATAATAAACTGAGCCAAATCAAATCAAACCTTAAACAAGTTTTCAACGTTTTTAAATAAATAAATATATCTGCATGTAATTAGATAAAATATAAAATATTAACAACATATGTGACATTGAATCAATTATTTGGTTCCTATACATAAAATCTAAAGCAGGCGCCGGCAAAATGTTTTTTTCGGGGGGGGGGAGGGAAATGGCATTTCGCGAACACTTAGGAAGTGAAATGCATTTTACATAATATTTATGTTCATGCTGCTGACATTTGCCAAAAAGAATAAAATATTTTTATTTATTAATGAGCGTATTATAGGACAAGTTAAATTTTATATTAATGCAAAGAATGTTTGCTTTTCTGGCATAATACTTCATCACGTTAGAAATCGAAGCTAGTGCTTCCTGTCTTTAACGTAGCTAGCAAAGAATTTAATACTTATCTTTATACGAGACTATATATACTTCATTTTCGAGAATGTCATTAAACGTCGGTAAATACTCTTAAATACATGTGTATAAGTAAATTGCTGTGCGTAAAATTTTAATTGACCGTATTTATGTTGCCAAAGACATTTGCAGAAATTATATCTATTTCTTTAAAGATCATTTTGTATCATCGTTTTGAAGATCGATCACTTCTAATTAAAGGTCTTCGAATTAAAGAAGCTCCTCATGCTTTTTTCGCATTTCCATTCGAAAAACACTTTGTAATTGTAATTTAACTTCAGAAAATGTATCCGATGCGAATGTTTTTGGTAGTGAAGATTTCCCTAATATTTGAAAATGTTTACAGAATGGGTAATGATAAAACTTGTTTAATGCCATATGTTTTTCAGGCAATGCAAATTTTCGGCGATATGGCTCTAAAATAGAATACGTTTTACAGATAAACACTGTTGCTCAGTAAATGTTAATTCTTTAAGCTACACATGATATCTTAACGAATTAAAACTAAGACATCTAAGGAAAAGGTAATTTCCATAACCATTTATTATTCTGTAATAATGGTTGCAGGCAAATTTTCTACTTAGAAAAACTGTTATTTCTCTGACTTCAAAAATCTTAATAAAAGTTTTCCATTGCTAAATCGATCTGTTTTATAGTAGAGCCACCCAGAATATTCGACTTTGATCTCTAATAAAAATCACGAAACTAACGAGTCCAAGAGAGAGAATAAAATTAACTGCTAATACATCTAGTTCATTAACACATGACAGATTCATGTGTTTCAGCCTCCTGGCGAATAATAACCACAGATTTTAAACATTTAGCTTTTTTGCAAGACTTCACATTCTGTTCAAATAACCCCTCTTCATTCAACACATGTTTTTATCATCATCAGTTGTGAAATATTGTAAATGCTTCCATTGTAAATTATACTGTGTTAACGTTTCTTCGACTTTCTTAAAGATACTTTCGATTTTAAACTTTCCACGGAACCTATGTATAGATGCTAATTCCTTGGTCTCCTCAAAATCATTGTCGATTCCTCAAATAAAGAGCAGTAAAGTGGCAATATCAACAATGTCTGTCGACTCATCAATAAAACCAAGAAACGCCAACGAAACACACTTGACATTTTTATGCCTTGTCTTGTTATTGATTCTTGCTGTGGTTTCTGGGGACCTCAGCCCATCTAAAAGATGTTATTGCTGAAAGTATGACAAATCGAAGTAAATCCATTTTCTGTGGGCACATTTCTTCGGCTACCACAAGCAAATATAACTTAGTTAATTCGCTATCAGTATATGGTTTCCGTATCGTAGCTAATAAATGAGCTATTCGTAAACTGACTTTAGTTACTGCTTCATGACCATTTTTTATTTTTGCGAATAATTTTCGCTGTGATGAAGCACTCTGTTTTAAATCTTCAGTTTCAGCGATCGCTCACTTTCAGTAAATTTTCGCATGTTTAGTTTGATAATGACGACATTTTTTATACTCTTTCTCACAGCTATTACACTTTCTACCAATAATCATTTGGGAAGCTGTGATCGAAAAGAAAAACAAAATATTTTCATATGCAATAGTTGGTAGAGCCTCCATGAACGGCATTTACAGCCTCAAATCTCCGAGGTATGCTTTTCACATGTCCTTGAGTGACGATTATTGTTATTTTCTTCTACTCCTCTCGGAGAAGATATATAAGTACCTTCAGTGATGTTGAACGTTTGTTGCACCTCTTAATTCGGAAATCCATCTCGGTCTGGTTAGGTCTGAGGTTCTCGATAGGGTTCAGGTCTGGCCGCTGGACAGGCGAGTCCATTCGAGTAACCTCATTGTCACCATACCAATACATGGTGAACCTCGGGACAGCTCCAGCTGTTGTTCTGAAAGTAGCATTTGTCCAACCCTAAACCTGCCGTCCAAAATAGTGCTGTAGGTGTCAGCATTGAGCGTATAAGAAATTTGGTCTAAGGGTCACAGTCCGTACCAGAAAAAACACCTTCAAATCATAAATTGACCTCCGCTGAACTTTATTAAAGGATACAATGCATTCTGGCAGAACTGGCGGGCTGCAAGAGCATATGCGTAGTTTTCGTTGTGTGTAAGGTGGATGCGAGCTACATTTCCTTAGAAAGTTCATCACGAAATCATCTCACCTCTTTCGCAGTTAGCCCTCATATGTGCTTTGCCATAATCAAATAAACCAAAACAATTCAATCAGTCATAGTAACCTCATCGAATTCTGTGCTCTCTTGACGACTAGACGTCGGTGAAACAAATCTGAATTTGAGAACACAGAACAGTTGTCATGTTGAAATGTTTTCTCTAGGCACTTAAACAGCCACAGTTGTCTTATAATTCTCATACAACACTAATTAGTTTAAAGTAAATTCTGCCATGCCCTTAACAAATGCAGTCGTAGCTAAATGAACGTTCAAGGAGTGCGGACATAAATGGCAGATTTTTATCATTGATTTTTATCTTCTGTAATAATTGTTATCTTTTTTGTTATATTGCATAATATATTTTTATAATTGTAACGCTATTTTCCATTAGAATGTATGTGTAAAACGCTTTTTAAGAAAATAAATTAGCCTACTGCTCACCAGTTGCCGAATCGCTGAAAACTGGTAACATGATATCGGTAAAGTAGCTGAACACTGGTAGTTCGGTCCCGGGCGCGAATCCCAGCAAAAGGCATGACTGCGTGGACGTTATCGTTGTTTCCTCCATCTCTGATTGTGCATACGAACTAGTTTGGCTTAGAAAGTCTTCCATGGAGGCATGCCTCCCCGTCGACATTACCCTCGCGTGCTTTGCCGTAATCATCTAAACCAAATCAAACTAATTAACCTATTACAAAATTGAAATATGAATTGTGGTTTTGCTAGACTTCCGAAATACGTTAAAGCTGTTTCTCGAAATTATATGAATTCGGCTTCCGTAGTCTCTCGAAAAACTTCTATGCTGAATAATTTTTTAGACTTAAAAAGTATGCCAATTATTGAACTTAATCTGTATATGCATAATACGGCATTAAAAGCGCTCGCCCACTTTAGGGTAATTTTGATCTAATATAAATACACAACTATGTTTCTAGAATTAAACTCTTTTATACAATTAAAAATTTATACTATTAGAATTTTAACTAGTTATGCCTCCTTTATTCGTGTTACAGCATCATTGTGGTAGAATTACTTTTAAAATATTAATGCAGATATTCGATTGCAAAATTTTTTGTGAAACTTTAAATGTAAATCTTATGCTGCGAACGTTTCTTGAATCGACTCCATTTGCCTCGTAAATTATGGATTCTTGGCTGTCAAAAAGTACTACTGTACTTAAAATCATATGCATGAACGTTGAAAAAAGTATTCCAGTTTCTTCAGTTTTAGGAACTAATTTTCATAGACTCAGAAAATTACTCTGAATGGTAAAACTTCATGAAAAACTTTAATAAGAGAATGAAGGATTAGGATGCTTCTTGCACATTTTAAGTATCATCAAAGTGTGCAAAAATATTCACTTTGTGCTTAAATTTACTGCATTTTACAAACGGGAAGAAATATATTGAATAATTACCTTTTTTAGAATATGCAAATTACCAAATACAAAATTATAAATAAAGAAAACCCAAGGCTGGGAATCCCGATCGGATTTACCTGCCTGGTGAGAGTGACGGTGATGTTGGAAGTAGTAAGCCATCCTCCTTTAGAAACTTCAACGTCAGATGCTGTGGAAGGGACAATTTTGCCGTCAATAATCCATGTCAGTTGCGATGGAGGGTTGCTAGGTATGAACACGACATAGTGATGACATTGCCCACTTTACCTTCCGTCGGTCCCGCAATTGTAATTTTTGATGGAGCAACTGTAAGAGGAAAATTGCAATCGTTACAAACAAATATTTGAAGATCGTGTCCCAAACCGAATGTTCTCTTGAAAGCTAAAGAAAATGACGAACAATGCGTGTACAATTCCAAATTAATGTAAATAATAATGTGAAATAGGGCTCGGACAGTTTAAAATACGTATTTGCGTTTGCTCTTTAGATTCGCAATGCAAACGAATATTCTATCGGCGTAGTGGTGGTGTTCTCGACTAAAGGTGATCGAATGCTTACGAAAAGTTGCTTTTTACAAGTTCGAGATTGATTTTCACAAGAATGGGGGCACCTTTATGTCGGGAACCCTTTTGGTTCTATCCATCCTTCGAACAGAGGCTGATTTGCAAAGATGCGGACACATTTACAACAGGGCACTGCTATGAAGGCGTCCCAGTTTTTTAGAGTAGTAAAGACAAAACTTTATGAATTATTTAGAAATTCGTATCTTTGATATTGTGAAACCTTCTTTAATTGAAATTATACTGTAACTGTAAAAGAAGATTACAATTAAACAGCGTTTTGAATATTTATATTGAATAACTACTAGTTGTACTTTTGAAGTAAAAGTTAACACACAGCAAACACATTCCTCCTTATTCGTTATAAGATATTTAGCAACTCTATTGCATTTCCACCAAATCCTTTACAAACCAGTAACTACACGATTACAAAAAATTTAGAAACAGCCAATTTAATATGTATTGCATATACTAATTTGTAATAAAGATAATTAAAGGCATTCTTTTTAGATTATAACTAATTAGTTTAGGTTACTCTGTAGCGTCATTAGGATTTATTTGGAAGCAAGAGATGTAAAAAATGAGCAATGCTTTCGCCGGGACTAGAACCACGAACCTCTGGAACACGCGCCCAGAATGCTGACCACTACACTACGAAGGCATGCGAAGGAGTCGGGAGAAATACCTTAATTACTCCCCCTTTTAAAAGGCGACTGGGGTTCAGGGGACCAAAATCGCCAAATCCCGGTGCTGGAGAATCATCATCCACCAACATTTTAGTTCGGGCGCCAGTTGTAGAGTCATTAGGTTATTTTGAATCAGGATTATTAAAAAATGAGCAAGGCCTTCGCCGGGAATCGAACCACAGATCTCTCGGTTACGCGTCGAGCGTGCTGACCACTACACCACGAAAGCATGCGAAGAAGGCGGGAGAAATACC